>UNPT01000508.1:0-32558 GCA_900536445.1 Hymenoscyphus occultus
GGGGGTGGGAGAAGGGGGGGCGCCACGGGAGTACATGCCCTCGAAAGGAAATACAAGTTTTAGTCAATGAAAGAAGTAATCAGATCGTTTAGAACAAAAAATCTAATTCGAGAAAAAAGGTGTTGTGTGTATACCTCTTAGTTTAGAGGTTTAGGTATAGTATAAGAATAAGAAGTAGTAAAGACTATATGTTTTATAAGGATAAAATAATAAGAATATAATTATTAAAATTAATAATAAGCTTATTAAGTTTTAATCTATAGTTATTAAACCTAGATATATAGACTAGAAGTTATTAAACTTATTAATCTTTCTATTAAGCCTAGTAATATTATAGAACATCCTAAAGATAATAAATCTAATAATAACTTAGATTAGCTAAAGAGAGACCTACTACTATAAAAGTATAGCTATAGAAGACTATAAAAGACTATAATTATTTATTATATAGAACTATATTTAAGGGATAAAGATACTTAATACTCTATATTCTTTATATAAGATAAGAAAGTTTATCTAGTATTTAATAACTTAAGATAAATTAAGATAGATAGATTAACTAATAATAGAGTATTTAAAGTTATAACCTTTAATTAGCTTTTATAAGACGCTTATATCTTTAGTTCTTAATTTGTTAATACTATTAAAAACAAGGGTACTTTAGAGACGTTTAAGAAGTCTTAACTTATAGTAAAGACTTTTAATAATAATAGAAAGAAGTTAGTCCTAATATAATTACTAATAATTTAGTATATTAGTATATAAGTTATAGTTATACTTATAATAACTATAGGCTCTTAAGTTAAGCTTTAGTTATATAATATAGTTTAAGTATATACTTAGTTTATTATAAAGCTTAACTACTTGTTCTTTATATAAGGACTAAAGAGTATTCCGAAGTAGGAGAACTTATACTTTAAGATTATTAAGCTATTATATAGTATTCTAGAATTAGGAAACTATTAGTATAATATATATCTAAAGTACTATATAGAAAAGCTTAATATAAAGTAATTTATATACAACTCCTATCTCCTATATATTAATAAAGAAGAAAAGGAAGTATTATATAAAAGAGATTTATAAGGGGTTTTAGAACTTTAAACTAATAATACTTTACTCCTTAGTAATATAGTATTTATAGATAAAGAAAAGACTAAATCTATAGTATTTAAATCTAAGCTAATTAAGGAGTTAAATATTAATAAACTACTAAAGTTTAATAGTATAAATATTACTCTTAATACTAAGAACTTAATTATAATTACTTACGATTATAGCGAACAAGTATAATTAGTTAGTAATAAGAAGAGTAATTTAATAAGTTCTTAGGGACTTATATATAAGGATTATAGTATAAAAGACTAATACGTCGCTTAATAAGCTCTAGGTACCTATATAGTAGTAGTATATTAACCTAAAGCTACGTTTAATCTAAATATTATAGTATAAATAATAACTTCTAAAGGGTAAGATATTAATATATTAAATAAGAGACTCTAGTAATTAATTAATAATTTAAACTAAGGACTTAAATACGTTCCTTTAGATAAGGATTTACTTAAGTTAGTACTATTTATTAACGCCTCTTTTATAAACCTAATAGACGTAGGTTTATAGATCGGATAGGTTTTATATCTAGTAGATAAGAATAATATTACTAATATTTTATACTAAAGTTCTATAAAGTATAGACAAATTACTAGAAGTATACTTACTTCTAAGCTATACGCTTTAAGTAGAGGTTTTAATACTACTAGAGTAATTAAATTAATAGTTAAAGCTATCTTTAAATAACGTATTAAGCTTACTATTTATATAAATTTAAAGTTAATTTATAAATACTAAATAAAACTTAGTACTACTAAAGAGAAGTGTCTTATAATTAATATTATAGCTTTATAATAAGTATATAAACGATAAGAGATTTATAATAAGTATATAAACGATAAGAGATTTATAATATTATATAGATTAAGGGAGATTCAAATTCTACTAACGCTATAATAAAATTAAAGCCTTACTAGGCGCTTATAAAATCAATAGATTTAAATAAGATTTATATTATAATTAAAGAGTAGGTTAAACGTAATAATAAGGATAATAGATCTAATAATAATTCGGATTAATAAGTAAGGAATCAAGGATTCTAATTAGACGAGAGATATAGAATAGAATAGATTTAGTTTAATTAATTAGTTATTTTAGTACTAAGTATTTATATCTCTTTTTAAAAGTAAATCTAGTATCGCTATATAAATATTAAGTAAATACTTAGTATAAATATACTAAGTATCTAAACTATATTCTAGTATTATTCTAATATTTATTATTATAATATTTATAGTAAGCTTATACTAAGAATATAGTCTAGCTTATTTCTATACTAGCCCTTAATAATATAATTACTTTTATACTAGCTTATATATAGATATAAGTACTTGTAGACTTTTATATATCTAAAAGATATTATAAAATACTAAGAATAAATAAAAACTACTTTATATTATTTTCTTTTACTTTTCTTTTATAATATATAGTTTAGATTATTACTTTCTTTTTTTTACTATAAAGTATTCTTTTTTTAACTCTTTAAGTTATTTAATAAGAAGTTTCTACCTATCTTAGATATATATAATATATAATTTTATTCTTTAAGTCACTTAGTTAGAAGTTTCTAATTATATTAAATATATATAAAATATTTTTTAATTATTAGTAAATAAGATAATATAAGTATTATAGTATTCTTTTTATTTAGTTTTACCTTTTAATAGTATTTTTCTAAAGCTTCTCTTATTATAGCTTTAAATAACTCTACTAGCTCTTTCTTGTTACGGAGTTAGAGGAACTAGGGGTAGATCACGTGTAGCACGTCACGTGCGTGCTACGAGGAATCCTGTATATAGGCTCTTGTTCCTCTAGGACTCTCTTCCCTCCTTACTTAGTTGTTCGCTCTTTATAGCAGTGTTCGGTTTGACTTAGTATTTATTATAGCAAGCAGTGGTTCACTCTATACGTTCACATAAAGGGACAAGAACTAAGTAAGGAACTTATTTGTTCTTAAGTTATTTTATTATAGCTTAACAAGCTTTACAAAGCTATTACTCCGCGAGTACAGGTTACTAAAGGTAGTACTAAGAATAGTAAAGATACTCTCGATAGATTATAGAGCTAGGCTATATTGTCCGAGTTTATTAATATACGGATTAATATACTTACGTACTTCGCCTTCTAAAGTACTTAAAAAATAGTTTATACAATTATTCTTAGTAGTCTACTAGTCTCGATTCTACAAGAGCTTAATTCTTATACTAATAAGATAGCTACGAAGCTTAGCGGGGGAACAGAGCTTACCGCCGAACTTTATAGGATTAGGGTATACTAGCGAACGTATAACAAGTACTTGTTAGTTATTTACTACTAGAGGTACGGGGGGAGCAGGAGGAAATTAAGCAGATCGAGTAGTAATGTGAAGGTTCGATTTCGAGTTTTATAGTGAATGGATTCGCTTAAGTGAATAGGGGTATTCGGTATTCCGTAGCTATTTAGTTACTTCCACCGCGAGGAGTTCTCTCCTTCTCTCCTTGCGGACAATCTAATTAATATCCTACCCTAATATATTATCTGCCTTTTACGAACTAATACGATCGATATAGTCGTCGTATTCTATTATAGCTAAATAAGCTTTTAGTATAGGCTTCGAGGGCTAGGCTAGAGACCAAAATCTATAACCACCTAGCGGATTCGTACCTTAGAACAATCTACTAGACCCTTAACCTTAAACTTAACCTTAACTAGAACACTTTAATACTAATAACCTTTACTATTACTATAACGACCCGTAGACACTCTCCTAAGCCGCGACCCGAAACCCTTAAGTATTCTAACAAATATTTAAGAGCATCGTCGAGGGTTTGGAAACATCTAGACAAGTATATATAGAGGCCCTTCGAGACAAAGAGGAAGTAAAGGAAGACACCTAGAAACTCTAGAATAAGTATACGTAACTCTATAATCGATTCGTCGCACTCTAGAAACAGAACAGTAAGCTTCGAACTACTACTCAAATAGCTCTAGTTACTCCTATACCCCTACTAGTGAATACCTTATAATAATAACAAGTCTACGTTACGTATTCCCCGGCATATCCTAATCCTATTAAATTCGGTAGCAAGCTTCGATCTCCCTCTAACCTTCGTAGCTATCTTATTAGTACAAGAATTAAGCTTTAGTAGAATCGGGATTAGTAGACTAATAAGACTAACTGTATAAACTACGTTTTGAGCACTTTGGAAGGCGAAGTACGCAAGTATATTAATCCTTATATTAACGAACTTAGAGAGTATAGTCCGGCTTTATAATCTGTTAATAATATCTTTACTACCTTAAGTAATACCTTTAGTAATCCCTATTTACGTAGTAATACCTTTAATAAGCTCTATAAACTTTAATAAGACAATACAAGAACTAACGAGTTCCTTGCTAACTTCTTATCCCTCTATATAGTATTAAACTCTTAAGGATATAAAGCTTATACCCTCTTATAAAATACTCTAGATTCTAGGGTCGCTGATCGCGTTTTGTAGAACCCTCTCTATAATAATAAACTCCCTCTTACGAATTTAGCTACCCTTATACAAGATGCCGACCATGTCTACCGCCGCGTTTTTAGTGAGAATTTTCTTAATAAGAAGTCTACTAGTAGTCCTCTATAACCTATTATTCCTCCGCCTACTTCGGCTCCTGTTTCTACGGCGGACTCTAGTTATAATCCTATAAATTTAGACGCTCTAAAGATTATTAGCAAGGTAGTTTAAACTAAGAAGGATATTAAAGATAAGAAGTGCGCGGTTACGTTAGAGGAGAAGAAGGCTTAGAAGGAATATTAAATAAAGTATAGCTTATACTTTTATTATAATTCTCCTAACTATAACTTAAAAACTCCTTGTCCTAAGTTAGAGAAGGCTAAGGAGGCGAAAGTAAAGAAGGATAAGGCGGGAAAAGTATAGTCTCTAGTAATAGTTGCCGTTAGGGACGTAAAAGGAATAAGATATTAAGGCTCTCTTTACTCGAGGAAAGGTAAAAAAACGTTATAGAAGTCCCTTGTAAGGTAGTTTACAAAGATCTTAAGAATACTAATAATCTATATACTACTTCTACTACTTATTATATACTTGATTCTACTACTTTAGCTTAATACTTTATCGATTCCGCCTATACGTAACGAAATAGATTTGTTTTAGAACTACTCGCTCGACTACGAAGTCTTTGTATTATAGACGTACGGCCTTCTATTACGGGTACTATTATATATACTATTACTTTAGATTTGATTATTAGTAAGTATATCGAACGTTAGTAACGGTTTTACGTTACTACGCTAGTATCCTACGATATGATTCTAGGACAACTATAGCTAGCTCTTTATAACCCGAACGTGAACTAGGTAGGACGAGTTATCGACTTTTGCTCTAGATTTTGTAAGGCCTACTATATACTATAGCGCCTAGATACTATATAAGTTACTTGTATAAGGGAAGAGGTACGAGCACCACTGCCGCGGAAAGTAGGCGCTACCGCTTTCTATAAGCTTACGACAACTTATAGAGTCGAGGTGTTCTCTCTATCTCTCTTTGAAATTAACTAGTATTTAGAGAGATCTAGGATAGATTTAGACAACTCTTTAGTTAAGGAATCTCGTTAGATTCGTCTAGATAATAGCTTAGATAGCCCTTAGCGGATAGAGCGTATTTTAAAAGAGGAGTAGTCTTTTTCTCCCTTGCCTAATTTAAATATCCCTAGAACTCGAAAACAGAGAGCCTCGGAGCTCTATTTACGTAGCGTATTAATAGAAGACGTAGAAATCGCTTTATAACTAAAATCGACGGTTAATCCTACTTCTCTTTTGCCTTAATACTACTACTATTACCTACTACTTTTTAATAAAGACGTAGCTAATATCTTGCTACTATATTAGGATTGCGATCTCTATATTAAATTAAAGCTAGACAAGACCCCGCCTTATAGCAAGTTATATAATAAATATATCTAAACTAGAACTTCTTGTTTTAAGAAAGTATCTCAGGGAACAGTTAGACAAGGGCTTTATTTATATAAGTACTTCTCCCGCCGTATTACTAGTTTTATTTGTAAAGAAGCCTAGCGGCGGTCTCCGCTTTTACGTAGATTATCGACTTTTGAATAATATTATAATTAAGAATCGGTATCCTATTCTACTAATCTAGGAGACTATTTAGCGCCTAAGTAAGCTTAATACTTTACGAAGCTTAATGTGATTACTATATTTAATTATATTAGGATAAAAGAGGGAGACAAATAGCTTACTACCTTTAATACTCGATATAGCTTATTCGAATCCCTTGTTGTACCCTTTAGTCTCACTAACGCACCTACTACTTTTTAGGCTCGAATTAACGAAGTCCTCCGTCTATTTTTAGACACGTTTTATACTACTTTTCTAGACAATATACTAGTCTATTCCGATAACCTTTAGTCCTACTACGAGTACGTCTACCAGGTGCTCGATGCTCTCTAGGCTACGGGCCTAAATTTGGATATAAAGAAGTGTGATTTCGAGGTCTAGGAAGTTAAATATCTCGGTATAATAATTAATACTAAGGGCGTACGGATAGACCTGGAAAAGGTCTCTATAGTTATTAGTTAGTAGACGCTATCTAATCTTAAGGACTTGTAAGCTTTTCTTAGTTTCTCGAATTTTTACTATCGCTTTATTAAGGACTTCTTATATATTATTAAGCCTTTTAATTTCCTCTCTAGACAAGGAGTATCTTAGTCCTAGGATTCGGATTACGAGAATACGTTCTAGACTCTTAAACGAGCCTTTATTTCAGCCCCTATTCTTCGTTACTTTAATCATATAAAAGAAGTGGTCTTAGAATACGACTCTTCCGATTTTGTGTCTGCCGCTATACTCTCTTAGTATTTTAATGGTGTTTTATACCCTGTTACGTTTATGTCTAGGGTATTTGACCCCGCCGAGTACAATTATAAGATCTACGATAAGGAACTTCTTATAATTATACGAGCTTTTGAATCCTGGCGAGCCGAGCTAGCCAGCGTCGAATACCCTATTTCTGTTATTATAGATTACTAGAATCTTAAATACTTTATAACTATAAAACACCTTACTCGCCGGCAAGTACGTTAGAGCGAGTTCCTGTCTTCTTTCGACTTCGTTATTAAGGTAGCTCCTACAAAGGACCTTATTAAACCCAACTCCTTAGCTCGTCGCTCTTAAGATTTACCTAAAGGTTTAGACGACCCTCGCCTAAAATACTAGGACCAGGCCCTACTAAAAGGGTATAATTTGGACCCTGCTTTACGGCTGTCGCCTATCTAACTTAACGAAACTAATAAATCTAACGATTAGAGGATCACTCGTATACTTAAGGAGGGTTATCCTAATAACCCCTTTTAGAAGCGAATATCTACTAAGATAAATCGTGTTAACTATACTCTATACTCTAAAGAGGTGTCTTTGTCGGAGTATATAATTCGCGATAATTAATTATACTTCCGAGACCGCTTATATGTTCCTAATACTAATTTACGTATATAGTTACTTCAAAAGAGCTACGATTCTATAGAAAGTAGCTACCTAGGATAGAATAAACTTTTTAAACTAATTTCTCGATATTATTAGTAGCCGAAGCTATATAGCGATATTACTTAGTTTTATAAGGCTTGCGAGAATTACGCTTGTAATAAGTACTCTTAGCTTCGTTATTAGGGTACCCTGAAACCACTTCCACTTCTACTTTAGCGATAGACTAACTTATCTATAGATTTTATAGGTCCCCTTACTAGAGTTAATAGATTTAACCAGATAATAGTAGTAACTAACAGGCTTTCTAAAGACTATTACATTATTCTTTATAAAACTACTATAACCGCTACCGACCTAGCTTACGTCTTTATTCAAGAGATTTAGAAGCTCTATAGCCTTCCTAGCTCTATTGTTTCTAACCAAGGGACCTTATTTGTCGCTAACTTTTAGAAAGCTATCTATAGTATACTACAAATTTAGATATAACTTTTAATAGCTTACTATCCTAAATCTAATAGGTAGACTAAAATCATAAATAAGTTAGTAGTAAAATATCTTCGCCTTTATTTAGACTTCGCCTAGAAGAAGTAGGTATAATATCTCCCCCTAGTAGAATTCGCTATACGGAATGTTATAAATAGCTCTACCAGAATGTCCCCCTTTTTTACGAACCACGGTTACTACCCTCGACTAAGCTTTGTACCACCAAAAGACTTAGACTCTATGTTACTAAAAGAATTAGCTAGTACTTAATTCGCACAGAAAATGTAGGAGATCCTTGATTTATTATAAACTAATCTCCTAGCCGCTTAAGATTCGATGGAGTCTTCTACTAATAATTCAAGGGACCTAGCCCCTACTTATCGAGTAGGTAATTTAGTACTATTAAGTACTAAAAATATCCTATCTACTCGTCCTATTCCTAAATTCGATACTAAGTTTATAGGACCTTTCCGAGTCCTTTAGAAGGTTAACTCGCACGCGTAAAAGCTAGACTTGCTAGTAGAACTCGAAGCAATCTATCTAGTCTTCTATACTAATTTGTTAAGGCCAACTGTGGGTACTCTACTACCTGGGCAGCACAATCCACTAGCTATGCTAGTAGCGCTCGATAATAGTGGTCAGGAATTATAGGCAGTTGACAGAATTATCGATTCTCGGCGTCAAGACAGTCAATTTGAGTATTTAGTCTAGTAGAGAGGTTACAAGGAGAGTACGTGGGAGCCCCTTGCGAATGTCTTTACAGGCTCTATATCTCGTACCCTGTTTTATCGCTCTTTCCCTAATAAGTTACGACCTACGTCTAAGGAATTGCAAGCTGCTCGCGCTACTTCTGTGTAGAAGGGTTATAGGCTAAGGGGGGGCCTTATGTGAAGGTTCGATTTCGAGTTTTATAGTAAATGGATTCGCTTAAGTGAATAGGGGTATTCGGTATTCCGTAGCTATTTAGTTAGTTCTACCGCGAGGAGTTCTCTCCTTCTCTCCTTGCGGACAATCTAATTAATATCCCACCCTAACAAGTAGTAGTAGTAGTAGCGGCTTAAGTAGCTTAGACAGCTTGAGTTATATCGCGTCGAAACGTATTGTTCTAGTTCTAGAGTACGATTAACTAGTTTTTAAGTTTAGTGTTCTCTTCCTTCACTTCTTGTTTATCTCAAAGGGCTTCCGCTTATACTTGCCTAGTAGTCTCTAAGCTCTCGATTACGCCCTTGAATATTTGTTAGAAGGCTTAGGGATTACAATTCGCTACTTAAAGGAGTATATCTAGGCCGTTACAATAGTAGTAGAGGTTATTAGTAGTAAATAGTTCTCGAGCTAGTTATTGTTCTACTAGGGATCCGCTAGGCGGTTATAGGTTCTGTTCCTTTAACTAGCCCTTAAAGTTCGCGCCGTATTAGTTTACTATAATAGAATACGACGACTATATCGATTATATTTACTCGTAGAAGGCGGACAATATATTAAGGTAGAGTATTAATTAGATTGTCCGCAAAGAGAGAAGGAGAGAACTCCTCGCGGTAGAACTAACTAAATAACTATAAAATACCCCTATTCACTCAAGTGAGGGTTACCCCTAGTTACTTAAGTAAGGGTTTAACACGTGTAAATCTATTTACTACAAAACTCGAAATCGAACCTTTACACTTCTTTTATATTAAACCTTTATTTAGTTTTAGCCTTATCTCCTAGCTTTTTCGCTTTTTTATTCTTTAAGGCCCTATAACTTATACTAGAGCTATTAACTCTTTATTCCTTAATTATATATTTCCTCTTTTATTTTATATAATTATAATAACGTTTATACTAGGTAGTAGTATAAGTAAAATTATTAAAGTTATAATATAAAGCTAATATATTATTTAGCTCTTTCTTAAACATAACTTTTTTAACTCTATCTCCTTATCTACTTATATCTAATCTACTATTAATTTAGTTCGGTATCCTTAGGTATAGATAATAGTATTATATAATATATTATTCTAGAAGAAGCTACTTATTAGTATTATATAAATTATTTTAAAACTTTTATTCCTTATAGAATTAGATTACTAGTAGAAGGGCTCCTTTTAGCTAATTATATAATTTTATTAATCTTAATATCTTATTATAGAATACTATTTAAGCCCTATTTAGAGTTAGGTATTTATCTCCGAAAAAAACGGTAATAATTAATATATACTACCTAAAACCTTTACTTTAAATTATATATATATTTCTATAATTTTTTAATTTACTTTTAACTCTTATACTATTTATCTTTCTTTTATTAAATACTATATTATAGTCTCTTTTTGTTAAGGAATTCTGGAATACAATATATCTGGAGTACAGGTATAGCTAGTCCCGATTAGGAATAGTAGCGCACCAGCTAGGTGCAGGTGTATAAGGCCGAGCTGAAGCCTCGACCTTCTTCTCTCTCTAGTCTAATATACACTGTTTAACCTACCCCCTTCCTACTACTCTATAGTCTCCTATAAGAGGATTATTACCGCTCAGGGGATATCTATTTAATAGGTTATAAGCCTGGGTTCGCCCTGGCAAACTAACTAGTTATATAGACTCCTGAACTACGAGGGTTCTTTAAGTTCGCGCAAGGAACTATATATCTAGAAGTCGCGCAAGGACTTCGAAACACTGCCGCGCAAGGGCAGACATATTTATAAACCGCGCAAGAATTCAGAAACTGTCGCGCAAGGACAGAAACACCATCGACAAAGCTAAAGACGAGCTTATAGCTTACTATTGATCCTAAATCTACGAGGCTAAAGAGAGCTACTAAACTATATTCACTAAGACGTAGACAAGCTACGTATATAAACAATTTCACTAAATTACAAATTAATTGCTACTGTAAAATAGACGACTATAAAGATAAAGCAAGGATTCTAGTCCTTATACGCGATAACTTTGAGAATTGGTTCCGGCGGATGTAGGTAAAGTTTAGAACCAAGGAGGTCGAGTACACGATTAAGATAACGCTAAAAGAGTATACTTAGATTATAAACCTAAAGATAACTACGACTCCCGTATTATTAAACACATCTACGATAAGTAGTATTAACAAGGTTAATAAAGTTACTAGAGATCTAAAGGATTAGGGAAATGGATTATGGAATACTAAAAAGAAGACTACCTATAAGAGAGACAAAGCAAAGGCAATTAACTTCATGCTTAATACTTTGTCTAAAGATAACTAAAACATCTACGATAAACATAGCTTAGCTTAAGGATTATAGAAGGCTTTATAATACAAATATAAGAAAACCGATAAGTCGATAGCGAACATATATATATTAAAAATCGTATTATATAAGTACAATAAGTAGACTAGTATTAATAAGTACTAGGCGAAGCTAAAGGAGTTACGTCGAAAAATGTAAGTTACTAATTCCTCTATAATCTATAACGATCGCTATCTTTATACTACTCTTATATAAAGTATACTAGACAAATTCGATATAATAATTAACTCCCTGAAATACTAGAAAGACATATCTTATGAAGACAAGATTTAGGATCTTTACAAGGTCGAAATCAAGTACAAAACAAGAGCAAAGGATAAAACCGAGGAAGTATATATTACTAAGGCTAAGTACGTTCCTCTATACCGTAGACAGCGAAGTATCGATAGTCTATTATTATCCTTATCTCGCAAAGGCTTAATAATTAAATGCCTCCTATATAGAGGAAATTACTAGATCCGCGAATATCCGAGACTACCTCGCGCTAGAAAGCTCCTTAGAGAATATAATAAACGTAAGTATTAAGGCACGATATATTATAGTAGTAGTCGACTATCTAGAATCGAAAAGAAGCTACATCGAGGTTTAAACGCCCTGCTAAGGGATATGTTACTATATCCGATAACTCTATAAGATCTAATAATAACAAGGACTCGGACGTTAAGAGTACTATTAGCTATACGATGTCTACAGAGATTAGTAAGAGTAACCCCTCTACTTAGCTAGTCGATATAGGCGCCTCTTCGTACATGTCTAACTAACCTTCGATATTTAGGTCACTAAATCATATAGTAGAACTAATTAGGATTAAGGTTAGTAAGGGAGAAATAACATATAATTACAAGGGCGATATAGAACTTAAATATGAAGATAGTTTAATAATACTCTTATTAAACGTTCTTTACGTACTAAACCTTAGAGTTAATTTACTTTTAGTATAGAGGATATATTAAACGATCCCGGAGATTAAGTTTGTAGGAAATCAAGACAAAATGTACGTTATAGACGGAGATAGAAAATTAATTAGCTTAAGAATACGCTATAGAGTTTATATTATTATAGGAGTTATAAAAGGCTACGAAGAAATTACACTTTATACTAAGACCGAATATAAAGAATCTAATTATAAAGCGATTACCTAAACTAATAAGGAGAGATATCTTAAGTACTATAGGAGATTTGTATACCTTAGCCCTAAAAAGATTAGTAAGCTATACCTTGTTACAAGCCTTCGAAAGAGAATTAAGATCCCTTAAAGTATCGATATATATAGTATATACGTAATAACAAAGATTCGGAATAGAATACCTAAGGAACTTACTAAATAGGCAAAGGAGATACTTAGTAGAATCTAATTCGATGTAGTAGGACTATAGCTAGTTATAATAAGAGGGAATAGATAGCTATTAATTATTATCGACATATTTTCACGACGAACATAGGCTATTCTACTCAAGACAAAAGAAGGAGCTAGAGAAGCACTAATTAAGTAGAAGACCCACGTCGAGTACTAATTAGACAAGAAGATTAAGAGTACAAGATCTAATAACGCT
Source organism: Hymenoscyphus occultus (assembly GCA_900536445.1). Taxonomy (NCBI): domain Eukaryota; kingdom Fungi; phylum Ascomycota; class Leotiomycetes; order Helotiales; family Helotiaceae; genus Hymenoscyphus; species Hymenoscyphus occultus. Next base: position 12,888 of record UNPT01000508.1, read on the forward strand.
CCTAAATTACTTAAGGTTACAAGTAAATAGTAGACTATTAATAGCGTTAATACTTAATCTACTATAATCGTATTATTATATTAGAATAGTCTAGTAGAAAGATCGATCTAGACAGTCGAGGCAGATATACGAGCTCTACTTAACGATACGAAGATACTAATAGAGTTTTAGGATAAAGCTACCGAGACAGATACGTATATTAGAAATAGAACAGACACTAGCCCTGTTATTAATAGGCGACGAACAAGCCTAATTAAAGCATTTACTAGTACGGTCCTAAGCATTAATTATATACGGAGATAGGGGAGCAAATGCTACTATTACGTTAATCGAAAGACAATCCTAGTAAGAGAGAGACGTAATAAGCTAGTTAATCTAGGCCGCGTAGGCGTTTTTGTTAGATATACAGAATAGACTACAAAGTACTTAAGAATCTACTCTCTAGAGAGAGGGATAATAATCACCTTAAGTATAGTAAAGGTTAATAAGGACGCGGATAGAGGAGAAGTTAAGTTAAAACTACGAAACTATATAAGTAGTCCTTAAGGAACTATGAATTCCCCTAAGGATAGAAATCCTCGTAGAAGACTAGTAACTAAACTAATAACTCTAATCTAACCACCTACGTAACTACCTACGTAACTATAACAACTGACGGTACCCTAAGTAGTGATCCTAGTATTCGTGCTACTACTAAATGTTCTAAAATTCCCTGAAGTAGATATACTAGATGTATAAGACAAAGACATCGAAGACAAAGAATAATCTCGTATTATAGATATCGAGTTAGATTCTAGCCATGAAGAATATAAGAAGCGTAAGAAGAGAACACGTCCAAAGAAGAAATATTAGAGCTATGTTCCCTCTCCTATTATCCCGAATCCAGTCCTATTAGCTACGAATTCACAGACTATAATCCCTTAGGTCACCCCTACATACTTTACTAGGGGAGTGAAGAGACAAGCAGAGAAGGAATTAGAAGAGGGTCCAGATGTTAAGAAGGTTCGAGCTATAATTATATAGATAATCTATAGAAAAGATAATATTAATGTTAATAAATTAGAAGTTCTACTTATATATAAGGCCTACTTTCCTACGGAAGTGATCGCCGGAATCAAGATACTAAGGACCTATAAGGAGGCGGTTAGTAATCTGGTCTATGAATATAGGTAGAAGGCTACTATGGCTAAAGAACTACTAGTATTATATTAGAATTACACATTTATAGACGTTGTACCTCCTAAGAGTACTAACTGAGTATCGTACAAATAGGTATATATAATAAAGACTCTTAAGGATAGATCTATTAAACGATTCAAGGCTTGATTAGTTATAAGAGGATTTAGCCAAATCCATGGGGAGGACTTTAGTAAGACATTTGTACCAACGGTACGAATAGACACGCTACGCTTATTTCTCGCTACTATTACCTAATAAGACTTAGAGTGCTATTAGTTCGACATCAAGAATACTTTTACGGAGTTATATCTAAAGGAAAGTATCTACCTTAAACCACTAGAGGGTGTTTAATTACTAAAAGGGAAAGTCTAGTAAGCTCTTAGAAGCTTATATAGACTCAAATAGGCTACGCGAGATTAGAACTATCTTATACAAGGAGAACTTTTAGAGTAGGGGTTTAAATAGAGTCTCGCTAATCTATACCTATTTATATATCGAACTAATATAACAAGGTTATTAGTCTATATTAACGACATTGTTACTACTACAAAGTCTAAGATAGATATTAACTAGTTTTATTAAAAGCTCGCTACTCGATTTAATACTAAGCCTCTAGGGGAGATCGGAAAGATTCTTAGTACTAGGGTTACTCGTGACCGAAAAGCTCGCTTAATTACTATTAATTAGGAGCAATACTTAACAGGTATACTTAAAAGAAATAGTATTATAAGTAAGAAAGTAAAAGGGAAGAAAATACCGGCTACTAATTACGAAAACCTACTTCCTATAAAAGATAGTAACAAACGAATTAACGTATTAGAATACTAATAAGCTATAGGAAGTGTAATATATATAATAATATTTACATAAACTAATATCGTATATATACTTAGAAAGTTAAGCTAGTATATAAGCGACCCCGTAGAATACTATAGTCACTTAATAAAATCACTTCTACGATACCTACGATCAATAATTAAGACAAAACTAGTATACTTATTAGTAGGGGGAGATACTAATATAAAGGTATTCTTAGACGCTAACTAGGCTACGGCAAAAGATAATCGCAAAAGTGTGTCTAGGAGTATTATTATATTCTATAGTAGACTAATCTCGTGGTTAAGTAAGAAGTAACGGTCCGTGTCGACATTAAGCTACGAGGCTAAATATATTACATTATTATTGTACGCAAAACAAGGACAGTAGTTAGTACAAGTATTTCGTGATCTTGGCTTAGATAGCTATATTAGAAAGGAACTACAACTTGTTTAGATGTTCGGCGATAACCAAGGTACTATTGTATTAATAAAGAATATATACCTTAATAAACGATCGAAGCACATCGACATTTGTTACTACTTTATTCGAGACCTTGCTAAGAGGAGACGCTTACGGGTTAACTTTATCCCAACTGATAATATAGTAGCTAATAGTATAACAAAGCTACTTCAACGAGTGAAGTTTAAGAGGTTCAAGGAGCAGATAGGGTTACAGTGGTAGTTAGATAAAGTATAGGGTTAATAGTCGCTAAACTATACTCGAGTTACCTCGAGGGGGAGTGTTAAGGAATTCTAGAATACGATGTATCTTGTCAGGGTAGAGGATTGATTAGATTGTCCGCAAGGAGAGAAGGAGAGAACTCCTCGCGGTGGAACTAACTAAATAACTACAAAATACCCCTGTTCACTCAAACGAGGGTTTAACACGTGCAAATCCATTCACTGCAAAACTCGAAATCGAACCTTCACATATCTAGAGTACAGGTGTAGCTAGTCCCGATTAGGAATAGTAGCGTACTAGCTAGTTACAGGTGTATAAGGCCGAGCTAAAGCCTCGACCTTCTTCTCTCTCTAGTCTAATACACACTATTTAACCTGCCCCCTTCCTACTACTCTATAGTCTCCTATAAGAGGATTATTACCGCTCAAGGGATATCTGTTCAATACTTTTATTATTATTAAAATCTACTATAAAAGTTAATTTATAAACGTTAATTAAATTAAATTTCTCTAGTATAATATCTACTATATATTTATAATTAATCTCCTAAAATTATAGAAAGAGTTACTTTTATTTATCTAATAGCTTACCTTTATTATTATTATCTACTACCTAAACTCCGCCTACTCCCTATACTTATACCGGTTCTATCTAATCTAGTATAATACTCTTGTCTTAATATAGGATTTTCCCTCGTTCCTCGGATCCCTAGAAGAGACTCTAGAATCCTTCGTACGGGTAGGAACGTTAAACTCTAAACACTTACTACTTTAGGTAAAGCGTAGTTATACTTACTACTTTAGGTAGGAAATATAGGTTAGGTAGGAATACTAAAACTCGTCTACTACGTATAGCTCTTTACGCCTACGTAGCGGTACTCCTACCCGTCGGAAACGTATATCTTTCGAGGATAAGATAGTACTTAATTAACCTTATAAACCTATCTTATTTTTATATTATTACGATATATAGAAGTACCGCTACGTAGGTATAAAGAGCTATATATATATAGGTAAGGCTTAAGTACGTATATAGCTCTCGGTACCGGCTCCCTATATAGCTAAGTATTAGCTTTATAGTAATACGAGCGATACGAGTTCCTACCTATACGACGGCTTTAAGAGTCTCCCTAGAGACTCTTATACTAAGATTAGGTTCTATTATAGTACTAAATACTTCTCCTAGGTTATTTATAATAGTTATAATCCTTACCTAAGATTCCTATCTTAATAATACTATTTTTATATTATATTCCTCTAATTATAGATAATCCTTTAATAATAATTAATCTTATAATATCTATTAAATTAGTAGTAATTAGTTATTTTATTATTATCTTTATAATAGTAGTAGAGGTAGGCTACCCGAACCGGAGCCTATTTATTATAGAGCTAATATATCGTTAAATTATTAAATTAAACGTTAAATAAGAGTATACTTTAAATTTTAATAAAAGGACTAGCCTTTTAATAAGAAACTACTCTTTGCGAGCTTGTAATAATAATTAGTAGATTTGTTGTTATTATAGATAAGTGATCGAATAGATCAAACGATATATGCAAGCTTGCTTAGTCATCCTCGATACGCAAAACATATCCTTTAGCAGTGACCACTCAGTTATAAATTATAAGTACTAGGATATATTTTTTATTTACTAAGAAAAACAAATCGCCTGCGGTTAATTCTATGGAAGCGGAACTTCGTTGACATTAATAACTAGTATTTTGCTAATTGGCAGTAAAAAAAACTAGTGTTGGTTGTAGATCTGTTCCCTATTTTCTTCTTTTATTCCCATCGTAATACATGAGCCAAAAGGAATGTAACATGGTCGGTCACGTGTTCACCCCTTTCTAAGCGATGTTTCATGAAAGCTGTATTAAGAGTCTTTGGAAAGAGTTGAGGGGACAAATACAGCTGCTTTATCCTAAGAACACCTGAGTTGATCATTGACAATGTACCGACTATGGATCTGTGTTGTTTTAAGAAACGAGAAAGGAGTATAAGGAGCGGTCTGAGTCCGTACATAGATGGCCATCGTCAGCATTTAAGGGCTAAGAAGTGGCTAAAATGGTGAGAGCAGACGTAGCTCATTAAGCTGGTCAGTTACTGAGGGCCATTCGGGGCAGAACAAAGTACTTAGCATGATTAGTAGAATGGGGCTCATTAAGCTTGATACCGTAGCTTTGGGCTCGGTAGATGAGGTCCTATGAAGAAGTTTAATAGATTATTTCTAATCGCTTGCGCCTTCCTTTCCGAATTAGCGACAAAATCAACAAGCACGAGTTTGAAACTTTCTTTCGTAATACGCGGCGATAAGAATTCAGGGGTACTTGCAATTGTCCAACCTGATAATACTTGTATGATAAAAGCTTCTGGGCTCGTATTAGCCTAGGAGCGCTAATCTGGAAAAATGAACAAGTACCCCGATAATAGATTATCATCTGTCAGTTGCACCCTAAGCTGAATAGGCAAGGGAGAGTGGTTTTGTTCCGCAAATATAAACGCCGAATGTTGAAGTGGTATATCGACGAGCTTGCTAGAATTCTATTGTGTCTGATTTCAAGATGGGCCTGACTTCTCTTTTGTTGCAAAATCTGTGCTATTTCTGAGTTGACTTCCTGGGCAAATGCGAAATAGAAGAATAGACTGAATTTCAATATTGGATTGATCTGAAAGCATACTGAAATCCGTGTAAAACTCTTTCGGCGGCATATTGAAAATCCTAATAGCTCAAGGTTAAATACATAGTATAATGAGAGCTACAACTGAACAATAACGCGGTAGTTCCGAAAAGGAGAAAGTACCGTAATTAAGAAACGTATCATACCAATAGCGCCATAGTATGTAGAAGCGGGTTGATTCTCGCGGTTATACAATGCTAATCACACCTTTACCCTGCCCATCGGTCTCCTCGGAGTATTCATCAGTCTCAAAATGGGTTTCTGTCAACAAGTCGTTGAACCTTGTCGTGATCGTGTCATCGTCAGGATAGTGATTGCACGCACGATATAATTCGACTCTTTTGAATTGACCTTTAGATCCCGTGGATAAGAGCAGTAATCCAAGGAGACGACGGTCTCCTGGGTGGCCCCCATTTCTAAAGGGAAGGAAGAATGAGTCCGTCTGGCTCAAGGTGTTCCTTGACTTGGAGCCCGGATTGGATAATACAGCGACTGGTGTTGAAAAACTAGAGTATTTTGTCACCGCGTAGGCGGTATTCCCGAGTTCAAATGATTTCAGGACCGCAGTAAGTTGCCTGTAAAGTTCTGCCAACTCCAAAGTGTCCCAGAAAATCTCAATTTTTAAGTTTTCCATATAGCTTGGTACTCTTCTTCCTCTACTTTGCTAATTTCAAAAAAGGACTTTTGCCTACCGTGTAGAGCAGCTTCATCACGCCTAGGGAGCCACGGATTCCCAAATTACCACTTTTTACCTGCCCGAACTCATCACTTGCCAAAGGTGTCGTTTCGGCACTCACGACGTCGGCCAATAAACTGCAATGCTCGTATCTCTCTTCAAATTCAACACTGAGATAGGAAAGGGACATGGGACCGTTCACAGCAGCCCAAGACCAAGAGGGGCCTCTCATGCCATCGAATTTTGGACGTGATTGTGGCTTGATGGCGACCCAGAGAAGTTGTTGGAGCAGGTAATCAGCCCATAGCCCGGCAAGGTATGCACCATTCATTACGGAGCTTAGTTGCCTTGCCACCCCAGAGACAGCAACAAGCTTTTCGTTGTCAAAGATGAGGTTGGTGCCGGAGTGATGCGCCACAATAGGTATCCAATAGGTGTTTAGTTCTGCCCTTCGAGTACGAGCAGCTCCGATAAATTGATCTTCGTGACCCGGGAGTGATGCCGATTTTCTGCTCCGTGACGCAGTACCGATAGGAAATCGCTCAGGCCAAATTTCACATGCAGTCTGTTCACAGCACTCCTAAAAAGGTTGCTCTGAGCCGAAGTGAAGGGTCCTGGGAGATAGTCGTCGCTCCTGTACAACCCAACCACGAAGGCTCAGTGGCGCATTTTCCACCTCATCTGTCCAGAGCTGGGTATCCACCAACAAATGCCTCCCCTGAAGCATGCGTGTGTGGTGCAGCCCGGAGTGCTAGTTACTGGGAGTTTGGGAGACGACAACGCCAACGGGATAGATATTGGAGTAGGTATCTCGGGAAGCATAGAGTCCATTTCCACCGCTGGTTGCCGAAACGTTGCAGAAGCAATGGCGGTAAACCTCGCCCATCTTGCCTGATGCCAGCACCCAGTCATCTTTCGAATCTTGGATAATGCAAAGGGAGTCAATCCATATGTAATCGATACCAGCCCGGCTAGAAAACTCAATGGCATCCTTAAAAGTCGGAGGAAGATCTTCGAATGGGATGCATTCCAAGAACGACCTGTAGTTACTTGAGAGCAACTTCATCGTAATATATCCATTCCAGCGATGACTCAGAGTATTATATTCCGGTTTGGATCGATGTTCTCGAGATTCGCATAGGCGTGGTTTTGGAACCCCAAATGCAAGATCAGTATAGACGAGCCGCGTGGGCGGTCGTTTTGGCTCGTTATCAACCCTCCGGCAAACGCTGTGGCCTTCTCTACAATTCTTGATCCGACCGTCCGCTGTGAGAAGACTTTCCTTTAAAGAGTTTTTGTGTGAAAGCTTCCTCGCCGGTGGCTTGAAGAAAGAGCTGACTGTGCCATTTAGCTTCAGATTACAATGGAGAGGGGGAGAACAAGTGGCATCGAAAGTTACCTACCGCAACGCAACATATCGCTATTAAAGAGGCTCTAGTCTCGCCAAATTCAATTCTTTCGAACTTTACCTGGTAATCATGTTCAAATTCTTTTCTCACTGAATACTGCACGTCCATTTCGTGATTCTTGGCTGAGAACGCATCGGAAATACTTGATCTTTTCCAGAGCGAAGAGCAAAGAGAGTAAAGAGAGCAATGTGTGAGGCCATAGAGGGCAATTTTTCTCATGAGAGTCTTCTCAAACTCGGCATCAAACATGGAAAGACATGTTTTGCATAGAGGCTGGAATACTTCTGCCATAGATTTATATCGGTGAATTTCTCCTCGGTCTCTTTGCTGATGCGGATAATCTCATATTTCGCGTTTTCAAAGTCCCTTGGGTATGTATTCGAGAGCTTATCAACTTCTCCAAGGCAGGCTCTGGCTTCCTCGATGTCGAATTTCGAATTCGAGTCCTCAAGCTTGTTTTCAGGTCCTTGAATGTTTGCCATATTGTCTTTCCGTCGATTGCCTCGAGATCTGTTTGCTCTGAATTGAGATTCGGAGAGGGCTCCTCAAGATCTGTTTGCTCTGAATTGAGATTCGGAGAGGGCTCCTCAATAGATTCAGTATGACTCTCCCTGCCTGCAAAACAGGGCAATACTGTAAGAAGTCGTCAGGAGGTGTGTCTCCCTGCTGTGGTTATTGTGACAGAAAACCAAGAATAGCATCAATAAGAGCCGACGGGGCTCCAAATTGCTGGATTTTGAGGTGCAGAAATTTCAGGTGTAAGAAATCACAGCCTAGCCTCTAACCACAATTTCGAAAAATCGCCCTTAGGCCTGTCATTCTGACGGCTTTGTGTAGATTCGTATGTGCTTGGGGTTCAGCTCGGCTTTCCGATCCGTCAGTCTTTAATGAATCGAACAACCACGCTGATAACTAAGGAAGGGAAATCGTGACATTTCTCTGAAGAGGTTCTCCTCATTTCACCTGCAGAGCACTTCCGCCTGAGGTTCCATCACGTGCCGGTACTGTGCTAAGACTCTCATGCCGACTATTTCTTATCGATCAATATGTTTAATCAATCAAGAATACGTTCTTTTGCGCCTCTTGTTCCATATCGAGATGGAAACGCAGAAATTCGAGAAGTTTAAAACACGTGATTTCCCCGCAACTTCACTTCTTCGGAATTCAACTAGCTCCCAGGCTTTGCCGTCCATCGTAGTGAGCACCATTATTGGCTTTGCTCGTGGCCAAATATACCAAGCTAACCCAGGTTATCAACAACACGCAAAAATTTCATTTCCACAAATCAGCGGTCGCTTCCTAAAAAGGAACGTTAGTATCTCACAGCCGCGCCAATTTGAATGTACACCAAATACCAAAACTATCAAGACAACGAAATGACTTCGATTTACAATAACCCTATGATTCTGGGTGGAGGAGGGTTTAATCCAGACCCATCAATCATCCGAAACGGCTTGGACTATTTCCTCGTGACATCTTCGTTCGAGTATTTCCCTGGCATCCCGATATACCACAGCAAAGATCTCATCAAATGGGAACTTATTGGACATGCTCTCACAAGAAGAAGTCAGCTTGATATTCGAACCCCTGAGCCAGGTGGCGGGATCTGGGCCGTCACCTTCCGAGAACATGATGGTGTATTTTATGTGATCACGAGTTGTTTTGATCGATACAGACCTCAAGACGATGATAGAGTATGGCCAAGAGGGTTTTATGTAAAAGCCAACGACATTTGGTGTGGAGACTGGAGCGAGCCGGTCTTTTTCGATGTTTGTGGTTTTGATCATGATGTGGGTTAATTCTCTTTTCTTTTCACCCTTCCGAGCCTTAATGCACCAGATATCTATCTATGATCGGAAAAACTTCTAAATTAGTCCGTTTTTTCTAAATTGACCTTTGAAAGCTCTTTTGGGATGATGATGGCACAGTTTATCTCTCTGCAACTTATCGAAAACGCCATCGGACACCTGTAACCCCATCTATCAAAGATTTTGCCATCCATATCTGTACTGTTGATCTGGCAACTGGGAGGTCTACTTCCCAACCAAAACTAATCCGAGAATCTACATCTGGAGTGGCAGAGGGATCTCACATTCTTAAGAAAGGAGGATTCTATTACCTTTTTACTGCCGAGGGTGGAACAGAATCTGGACACTGCGAATGGGCAAGCAGGTCAGCTAAGGGCCCATTTGGACCTTGGGAACTTGCTTCAAACAATCCCTTATGGAGAAATGGCACCGAGGATGATGTGCAAAACACCGGGCATGCTGATTTCGTCGAGGATGAAAAGGGAAGCTGGTGGGCTGTCATGCTTGGGGTACGACCGCTGAAGATAAATGGCAGGTTTAAAACATCGGTATTTGGTAAGAGTCGATTCTAAGATACAGTAAACAGTCTAAGTACTAAACATAAATCAGGACGGGAGAGCTTCTTGGCTCCCATGACTTGGGTTGATGACTGGCCAGTGATAAATAGAGGGCAAAAGATCGCACTTCAATCATCTGCACCAGGCTTGTATCACTATGAGAAACCAGTCGCATGGCGTGATGATTTTTCTGGGGCGGAACTTGGTCTTGGGTGGTATCGAAAGAGTAAGAACTTGGATTGCAGAAATATTTATGTATGCTAACTATGTTTTTAGATACGCCCATGAAGGTGGATTACTCACTTTCAGAAAAGCCAGGAGTCCTCCGACTATTGGGTAGCCCATATACTCTCAGTATACCAACATGTCCAACTTTGTTTCTTCGCAAACAAACAGCTCGCAATGGAACCTGGTCCACTCGGCTCTCATTCCATCCCACCTCATCGAACACGGAATCTGGCGCGGTGTTGTGGTGGAATTATTTCACATATAGCAGCATTGGAATCCGGTTGTCTCCCAGCGACTCCGCTCAACGTGTTATACGCTTCCGGCCAGCGAATGGGGAAGAGGTGACGGTTCCTTTGACTAGCAAGGTGTCCACCGTTGAGTTTTTCATTCATTCTTCCGATGAGAAATACGAATTCGGTTTCCATGAGCTCAATAGCGACAAGCACATCGATGATGCGGAAGGGGTCAGGTGGATGGGTGAGGTTACGACCGAGGATATGACGGTGGATCCTCCAGTTGGTGCACCCTTCACTGGGATGATGTTTGGATTATACGCCTTTGGAGAATTGGAAGGCTGCCTTGTACCAGCGGACTTTGAGTATGCAGAATTTAAGTGAGAGCGAGGTATGAGCATAGTTAGAGGTCGCTTCTAGTTGCTTCTGGTAATGGCTTACGGGTAGGTGTATGTGTCCGAAGATACGTAGGTAGGTATCAATGAAGGCCGGCTCATTCTCGTAGCTACCTGGGTAGCTAGCTTCTGGTTCCAATTGATCTCGGGCTTTGGCTCTCGGTGGATTTTATTGTTTTGATGCTAGTTGCTAGTTGGTATTGGGTTAGGGGGAGGAAGTTTGGGCAGGAACGATCCAAGTCAGGTGCTCCACCGGTAAGATTACAAGCCGGTGAGGGAGCTCCCATTTCCATTCTGCACCTGCAGCTGGCCAACTGCGATATCACTGAGGTCATTTTCGTCTTTATTGCATCGCGTATTAGACGGCCACGCTCTGACCTTCTCTGTTTCTCTTGACGTCGCTCCTGCCTCGAGCTTAATTGCGGCGGTGCTGTTTACATACAACAGGGCCCCGACGCTGAGTGAGTCAGATATCGATCAATTGTACGAGTATATAGACAAAATGCATCTCCGCTTTGACAACGATGATAACCCCATTTCTTACGACTCATACACTCAATATGAGCCGCTTGCTGTTGCGTCTGAGGGGAAGCCGACCTCAACGCTCACGGAAGAATCGTTTACTTTCGATGGCGGAGATATTGAAATCCTAGTCCGGGGTACCAACGACCAAGTCCTGCATGGAAGAGCGTGTTCACAGGTCATGGTAATGCAATCCCCCATTCAACTTCTTCTTAGGTATGTGCAATTCGCTAAAGCTCAAATTGCAGTGCCTTGCAAGTCCAGTTTGGAGAAAGTTCATGTCAGTCACATTCTAAGGGGACTTCTTCCCATCACAAATACCATCATAAGCCCTCAACTGAGCCCGGCAAACCCTCGCCTTAAACAAGCAAGCCATCTGATATTTCTAGTTATCCTCCGTTTGCTCAGCTCCCAAGCGATTCTTCAACCGCCGAATTGAGCATTGGGCAGAGCTCTGGATTCTTGAAGTCCAGATTCTTTGATCAACTTACACGCCCGGTCGAACAGCTCGATTTTACCACAGATGACCCGGAAGCTCTCCATATACTTCTGAGCATTGCCCATCTTCGCGTAAAAGAAGTTCCACGGACATACCTACCTTACCAGAAAATCTTGGACTTGGCCTTGCTTTGCGACCAATATGACAACGCAGCGCTCCTCTCAGCCCATCTTCCCCAATGGCTCCCAAGGGAAGCAAGACAGTGGCGTAAGACCGGACAGGTTGGCTGGATTTGGATTGCATTCGCTTTTGGGAAGCATTCCATGTTTCAACATCTTGCTGCCTACTTAGTCCAGCAGGTCTCCGAAACAAAAGAAAACCTATGCATTCCATGTTCCGACGGTTGCCTCAGATATCTGTTGCCCGAAGAGTTGCCACCTGGTGTAATGGGTATGTGTAAACTTCTGAACCCGGGCGGCGGATTTATGTTTCGGTTAACAATGACGTGTAGAAAATACAAAGAGGCTTCGGTCGCAAACGATAAACATACTCATTTCACTCATTGCTAGCTGGATGGAGCCTCTCGCTTCTATTCATACAACTCGGTGCCTTCGTGACGACAAAGACTGCGATTTGCTTTTCCACTTTAAATTTGTTCGAGGTCTGTGTCGACTTGGAATGTGGCCTCTAAATCCTTCTAGACCTATTACCGAATCATTGAAATGCTTGGTGGATAAGCTGTTGCGTCTTGTGAGTACGGATCTGAAAATTGACAAGAAATGGAATGAGCATCAGCATGCTGAGTGCCGAGATCTACAAAGGTTTGAGAAGGATATCAAAGGGGTTATGGCACTGATTCCGAGGCATGTCATCCGAGATTGTCAAAAGGTTTCAATGGACCGCACGCGCTCCAAAATAATGAGGAATTGAAATACTGGTGCTTATTTCAAGATGGTGGCAATGCCGACGAATGAAAGTGATGGAGCCATTTCGGCCATCGTGTTACTAGACCAGCGTGAGACAGTCTACATTATCGTGTTTACACAGAACCCTCATGTTCTAAGGTAACTTGGTTCATCTTCCCGATAATTATCTTACGGTTCGTCCGCATCGTAGAAAACTTCACCACCATCTAGTATATCCTCGCTGTCCATTCTCGCTATTGCACGATAGCTCCGCGAGAACCAAACACCACCTCAGAAATAGTACTGCTGTCGGGGTTTCCCCACAGTCTTCCTCTTGATTGTCTGTTTATGCGACTAAGGTTCGTGTGGTTCCACTCTCCACGAAACGCTGCTCCAAAAGAGGCCATTGAGTTAGCTACAGCCTCGTGGGATCATCAAAATATTAATTTGTTGGCGTGTAATGTTGGGTCTCGCATGTAGTGAGTTACTGGTGGGTCTCATTAACCGTGTTTACATTCAATTTCTCTTGATCGGCAGGATCCAAGAAACCATTCCATTGCAACTGGATTGTATGATATTTGACTCGCAGATATACCATGTCACACTTTTGGTATTTACAAAATGAGTTTTGATGTCCCATTTGAATTATTTTGTTACTTCTTAAAAACAGCCTTTTGTCCCTCAGCTCCGAGGCAAGAGGCTTTCAATGTGTATTACATGTGTATTACATATACCAGAAACACCACACACAAGCACGACACATTCGCTTGCGCTCTTGTATAACATTTAATACTGATATAGGTTTCTCTAGAAGATTATAATATTTCCCGCTTGCTCTACTTGCTCCGCTCTTACTTCGACCTTTCATCGAGATTAGCATACAATGTGTTAAAAGCTAACAAGGTGATATTTTGATTAACCCGGAAACTCATATATAACACTATGTCTAGACTTTTGCCCATCACCAAGCTCATAAACAGGCGGTTGCTGTGTTTTTTTATACATCCCGCGCTTGGCAACCAATGCATTCATCTCATACTTTCCACAATGAGACGCTCCATCTTTTTGGTCGACGAAACCCTGATTAGCCAGCACAGTGCTCTGTTTCTGACTCTTCCTGTACTTTCGAAGTACAAACCAAGATAAAGCACATACAGCGACTAAAGCAAGCCCACTCAGCACTCCACCAACGATGCCTCCGATATTTATACTACTTGGCTCTCTGGTGAGTGGAGGGGTTGAAGGAAGTGAAGTCGCTACTATTTCGACAGTCGACCTCAGAGATGAAGCGGTTGCTGGAGTGGGCGACGATAGGAGTATAGAAGAGGATATAGAGGGAGATGGACTTGTTGAGGATACTGATGGCGACGACGATGAAGATGTTGCTGTGGTCTTTGCTATTGTTGTAGACGCAAATAAAGTGGCAGTTATCGCTGATGGTCCACATGCAATATATGAGTATGTTTGATCTACTCCGGCATCTAGCAGCAAAGTGGAACAGAATAGACTAGGCCCGCTAGTGAACCATTTAGCTCTTGATGAACAGAGTGTTGCAAATTACGAAGATTCGAACATTTTGGTTATGCAAAGAGAATCAACATACCAGCTGATGGTCGAAATAGACGCTGGAACAGAGAGCAGTCCACATCCTCGGGTACAGGCATGTGCATCTTGACAGTTCCCTGCCAGCCCACAATCACTCGCCGCGATCACAGTCTGTGGACAAAAACCCCATATTCCATTACTTGTATCAAAGCGACAAGCCATTCCCGCGTCTGCTGTCCGAGCCTGATTTGGATCTCCATTATTGTATCCACATGTCTGTTTACTCGTTGTTGGTGTCTGTTGTCGTTCCTGGAGCTCGACTGCGAGGCCAAAACAGCTTGTCGCGAAAGAGGAAAGAAGAAGGAGATAGGACATTGTACTAGAGTCTTGCCAAATACTTTTCGCAGACTTCGATCAAGACATTCAGGTGGACGCTCAAGGAGACAAAAGAAATCGTAAGCTGGATGAGCACCAAGACCCACATCTGCAAGCATTCCAAAAGTACAGTCTTTACCAGTGGTGCCAAAGCCAACTACCAACTGTTGGTGTTTCATGGCACTAACCTGAATTAGGTCTCCCAAACTGAGAATTTTCTACGCATGTATTAGAAATAGTAAACATGGTCCAGTACGTTCATCCACGCATGTTTACTGTATTCAATTGAGCGTGTAGTACCGTTTGTTGAAATTCTTTAAGGGTGTGTTTCCACTAGTTTCTGCCAGATGGTTTCTAAACAGTAGTAATCCAATTATCCAGTTACAGAATTAGAGTTGCAATTTATTCCCAGGTAATAATTAGAGGGCCCAAAGAACAGAAACGTAGAGAAATTTCAGTGAAATGCCCCTCACCCTGGAAATTCCGATGCCAGAAATTACACCATAAACGAAGACTCATTTATCACACACTTTCAGGGCTTATTTACAGACTATCCAGAAAATTCAAGCGCTCGCGATATGTTGAGTGGGTATACATGGGCCAATGAACATCTTGCAACTTATGCCATGGGTAGGTTGCGTACGCGCCAGAGCCTGTGATTCGTGGATATACTTGTAATAGAGCTCTTTTTTTTTTTTTTTTTTTTTTTTGGAAAAGTCAAGACCAGGCCCGCACAATTAAGTTACATTTCTTGTAGGTAACAAAAGCTCCGAGCTTATGATATTTCTGAAGCTAGTTACATAAATTGGTATTTTGTCGTCGCTGTTTTAATGCTAAGACAAGTAGTTCTAGAAGTATCTTTAGCAGGCATATATCTGCATACGTACATAATCTCGACGTAGAATCTCGATGCAACTCTAACCCTCCAGTTTTTCGGGATCCTTCTCGGAATTTAAACATTAGGTCGGACTTCCCTGGGGCATTTAGATTAGTATGTTGGTTGGCACGCCGTTCGCCGTCCATATTGGTTCCCGCGTAGAGACCCATGTCGTATCCTTCTCATTTTGTGCTGCGTGCATACTGAACGCCTCAATAAGCGCTGACCACACTCGGCACGATGTCGATGTGACTCCATGCATAAAGAACTGATGTTGGGAATGTTGGGAATGTTGGCAAAAAAACAAGCCGGACTCTGTCCTTTGTATACTCCAACTCTTCTCTAGACATGCTGCCACGATGACAGAGTCTACGATACAGAAAGCCATTTCCAAGCTGCTCCAAGTCCATAAGCATGCCGCCATTCGTCCCAAGAGGGTCTTTCTTGCGATCTGTATTGTCATAGTAGTGAGCCTCTTATACCTCGAGTTCAGAACGGCAAGAGTTCACTTATCATCATACAACTTGGGTGGGCTTTCGGAGATTCACGATGGATTACCAGAAACAACAAATAAAACCGAGAGGGGTAGGTATCTTGTTTTCGCTTAGTGGCAATATTTACTGATGGCGAAAATAGTTGAAAATTCCGCATTTTTGAAACTAGCACCTGCATACCACAGAGCAATATTGGATCCAGAAGATGGAACATTCCCAAGACTCGATTGTCCAGTACCTGCTAGCGGCAAGTACGAGTATATACGAAGCAATTCCACGGATAGCGGGTTTCACCGGAGATACTTCTTTGCCGTCGACCTTCATGATAGTTTGGCGGTACTCCCTCGGTTGCTTGGATCTGTGATAGAAACAATAAAGTTCCTAGGAGTTTCGCGATGCGCTTTATCAATCGTTGAGGGACGGTCGGGGGATGGAACATTTGAGGTCTTGAACTCTCTCAGCGAGGAACTTGATAGAATTGGTATCCAATACTACTTCAGGTCTAGTGATGGAAACCCAGAAGCAGACAACAGAATTGGCGCATTGGCTTCGCTGCGTAATGATGCACTGCAGCCGTTGCTTGATAACCGACAAATATATCTAGAAAACGCCACCGTTGTGTTCTTGAACGACGTAGCGATATGCATGGAAGATATCTTAGAGCTAATACATCAACGAGAGAAGCTTGGAGCAGACATGACCTGTGGCATGGACTGGAAAAACCTATGGAAAGATCCCACGTTCTATGACGTTTGGATCGCGCGTTCTCTCAACGGTGACTCTTTCTTCGAAATCGGAGCAGATGGGAACTGGGACTCGGCTTGGAATTTGTTTTGGAATCATGAAGAATCCCAAAAACGCTTCAGCGGACATCAGCCCTTCCAAGTGTTTGCCTGTTGGAACGGCGGTGCAGTCTTCACTGCCAAGCCGTTCCTCGAGGAAAAAATCAGGTTCCGTGCTCCTCGCGAGGGTGAATGTTTTCAAGGAGAGCCATCGATTTTTTGTAAAGAGATGTGGCATTTGGGTTATGGTAAAATTGCTGTCATCCCAACTGTTAACCTTGAGTACTCTGATGAAGGCGCTAAGCTGGTGAAACAACTGAGAGGAACGCCTTCGAGTTCGCAAGTGGAAAACGAAGACAACTTGAATTGGGAAGGACCACCGGAGAAGGTCAAATGTATTGCGCAATATAATAACCAGCATTGGGTACCGTGGGACGAATATATCGAGTAGACAACAATTAGAAGATTCGAGGAGTTAGACGGCGCCTCGATTTGTAGCGTTAGATATT
This sequence comes from Hymenoscyphus occultus, assembly GCA_900536445.1. Classification (NCBI taxonomy): domain Eukaryota; kingdom Fungi; phylum Ascomycota; class Leotiomycetes; order Helotiales; family Helotiaceae; genus Hymenoscyphus; species Hymenoscyphus occultus. The sequence continues at coordinate 30,002 of UNPT01000508.1, forward strand.
AGGAGATTTCATGCCGTATTTAGCCGAAGCTATATAATTTCTTACAAGGAGTAATACTTATCAGTTAATGTCTTACAAACAAAGGAACAAGTGTTCGTACGAAAAAGGCGACTTATTAATAGATAAGGGAATCTTTAATCCCCTAGGGGATCCCCCCGCTTAGTTATATGGTACTTACTTTATAAGATACGTTAATATAAATTCGTTCCTTTTTATATAATTTTAAAGTGAACAGTTACGTAAGCTTTATTAATTATACTAATATTACCTACCTAGTACCCTACTAAAATCCACGGTTATAATCGTCTATTAGTCTATACTCTACTAGCTATAGATATTATAATAATATATTAATAATATTAAAATATAGCCTAAATACTTAGTATATTTATATCTAATCTATATATATTTTAGAAGAAATTCTACCTTAAAGGCTAAGGGGAAGTTTTATTAGTTTAACACTAATAAAAAGTTTAAATAAAGTATTAATATAAATAAAATAGTATTATATTTAACTATTAGATATATATATCGAGTAAGGGTTATATATACCTACTATTATATAGTAGTACTAAGACGCTAGCGCCTTTAATAGGCCGAAGCTAGTATATATATATATATATATATTATAACTTATATCGAGTATTTACTTAGTATTTATATCTAGAAATATAGTATTTAGAACTTATATCGAGTATTTACTTAGTATTTATATCTAGAAATATAGTATTTAGAACTTCTAAGCGAGAAAACACGTATATATTTTAGTTACTTTATATAAAAGAACTCTTTATATAACTATATAAGTTATATATATATATAGGAATACTAAAAGTATAATCTAACTTATAAGGTTATATTAAGTATAAAATACTTCTAATACTTCTAAAACTTATATAAATTAAAAATAAATAAATTAAACTAATATTCTATAAATCTATTTTCTCAGATTATTTATACGATTATTATTATACTTATTATATAGTTTATAAGTTATTACTCCCTTTTTATAACCTTTAAAGTATAATCGTAGTATTTTATATTTATAAAGTACCTAGGTATAACGACACGTACGATATGTTGCCCGTGGGCGTCCAAGGTGTAGGTTATGGAATCGTAGAACTGTCTTATTCGAAGATTCTAAGCTAAGAAGAAGAGGAGAGCTCGAGAGAGCTCGAGTCTATATACATAGTGTAGGTCGCTAAGCGACGCCACGTGATACAAATGGCACGTGACGGTCAGAACCGTTATATTACCCCCCCCTCCGAAAAAAGCTTGTCCTCAAGCTTGTAGGCATCTCTGTATTATTGTCCAATTCCTTATACGAATCTAATCCATCCTCCTAAGCCTTAATCCATTCCTATAGTCGACGCGGGGGTCCTAGCTCTATAGGATATTATAAGTAGAAGCTTCTAAGTTTATATAGCGAGTACTTAAAGTCTGATACCGGGTACTATTCTAGGTCATTGTTATACCCTACCCATTTAGCTCTATAATACAGTGTGTTTCTTGTCTTTTTTACTATAATTAGCTATTCTACTTCCTACTCTTCGTCGTCTATGAATCTATATTGGTGGCGGTGGCTCATTTGCTTGTCCTAGCAGAGGGTTGTCTAAGGCTTTTCGTAGGCGGTCTGTTGAGAATACAGGTTGTATTTTCATGGATGCTGGCAGCTTGACCTTATAGGAGTGTCCTACTTTTTAAATTACTTCGTATAGACCTACTATTTGGTAGTCTAACTTATAACTTGGGCGCTCTGTCTTCTAGTTCTTTATAGATACCTAGACCTTATCCCCTACGTCGAAGTCTACTTTACGTCTATGTGGGTTAATATCCCTTCGTTTCTTGTCTTACGCTTCCTTTATAATTTTACGCGCTACTTCCTATGCTTCTTGAAGCTTCTTAACTACTCGCTGTGCTTCTTCTTGATTTAGCTTCTCCTTTACTATAGCCGCGTCTGGCGTGTCCTAGTCAAAAGAGGTGCGAGGGGGGTAGGTATTAAGGAGCTCAAATGGCGACATCCCAATACTCTCGTAAGGTAGCGTTAGCTAGGCGTAGTCCATAATAGGTAGGAGTTCAGACCAGTTGTCCTAATAGTAGTTAACAAACGGGCGTAGGCGCTAATTAAGATACTAATTCATAATCTCTGTCTGTCCGTCTATTTAGGGGTAGAAAGCTATAGAGAGTTTAATCTAGATCCCTAGTATACAATAGAACTCGTTCTAGAAGTTAGAGATAAACTGAGGTCCTCGGTCAGATACAATTGTCTATAGCGCTCCACGATGTCGATAGACATATAATATATAAAGCTAGGCTATGTCCTTAGTAGTTATAGTCTTATAATAAGGAACGGATATGCTTTGCTTACTTAGACGATCAACCACTACAAATACTACGTCGTATCTGTGTTTGTCTCTTGGCGTTAACTTAAAATCTATACTAATATACTACCTAGGCTAGTCCGGGACTGGTAGCGGGTATAGAAGTACTGGCGTCCGGTCTCGAGGAACGTAGGCTCGCTTATAAGTGTAGCAGTTACGGATATACTGGGCTACGT
>UNPT01000781.1:0-10587 GCA_900536445.1 Hymenoscyphus occultus
GTTTAACTCGACGACAGTAGAGTAGGTGGAACGGCGTCTTTTCTTTCCCGCACGAGCAGTCGCTCGAGGTAAGTAGCGTATCGAGGTGCCGGAAGCGGACGTGGTACGCTGTAAAGTCCCCGTGGCCAGACCTCGAGGCGATTAGCCTTCCGAGGAAGTCTCGAGAGAGCTTTAGCGAGCGCGGCTTAGCGACCCAGGTTAGAAGCCCTAGCCTCTTATACGATGCTGGTAGCGTGGTTTGCCAGAGCCTACAGGCGAGCTCCTTACTATTCTCTAATACCCCGCTTAAGAGTCGCTGTACAAAGCGGGAGAGTAGAAGGGGGGAGGTTACGAGCGCCGAGTCCTACAGCCTTATCAGCTATCTCGTTCCCAAGGATACCAATGTAGCTAGGGCACCACCTAGTACTAATTTTGCCAGGAAAGTTAACTGTATATTAGTAGACCCTATTAAAGACTTCCTGTGAGGTGCCGAGAGACTGGTATATAAGCTATAGAGTCGCTTCGAGGTTATCGAGGCAAATCCAGCACTTCTTAGCCTACCCCCAAAAGGGGGAGCTAATCGCTAGCTCGAGTCCGTACAGGGCGGCCCTAGCCTCGGCGTCGTAGATCTCTACAGAGCTACCAAAGGAATAGGCCTTAGTGTCGAGGACAACCCCGCCCCTAGTCAGGCATACCCCCCCTCCGGAGTCCCCTGAGTCGAGCCGAGAGCCATCTGTATAGACAACTAGGTCGAAGGGTAGAACTGTTCGTAGAAAGGAGAGGAAGTCTACCTTATATTGTTCCTTATTACCGAGAGGAGAGGGACCCACTACCTCAGCGAGTCTTTTAGCTCTGTCGAACCCTCTTAGCCACGGGGCTAGCTGTATCGGGTCTATTGTCTCAGAGATTGGAAGGGCCCGTCGCTGTCTATAGAGGAGCCTTGTACTACTACAAGGGTTGTCTAGACATCTCTTTAACAGGTGTAGAGGATCAAGTCGTCTAATTCTCGCTTCTAGCCCTTCGCTCTTAGCGATTAGTGTGATTTCAGGGGCAAGAAACCCAGCCTCCTTTAGTAGGACTAATATTAAGGTAGTCTTATAGACTGGAAGGACTACCCTGCCGCACTTACTCACTACCTTGTCTAAGGTCGAGAGGTAACAACTAATCCCGTTACTAATTGGCTTCCTTCCTTGGCCTTGTAGTCGGGTCCGCCCCGGGAACTAGGTCTCGCTACCGAAGTAGGCGACCAAGAGGATACAGGCCGTAGCCGCCTACTTTAGAAGGTAGGGGTTTGAGCCTCGAACTATGTTAGTAGTACTCTTTAGCGCGTTAGCGACAGTCGTAGCCTTGGCCGCCATTCGCTTAACGTGCCCATAGAAGGATAGTCGAGAGTCGAAGTAGACTCCAAGCTACCGAAGTTCCTTACAAGCGAGGATTACCCTCTCTCCAACTTTAATAGAAGGGGGGGGGGGGGGGGGGGGGGGGGCGGATACCCCAACCCCTCTGTCGCCGTTTCCGAGAGAAGTACATTAGCTTAGACTTATCGCTATCAAAGGTAACTCCCTCCTCGGCACCCTACCTAAGGGCGGCCTCTACTTTTCTTATAAGGCTCCTCGTATTCTCTACTTTATTAGCTCCTATAGCTAAAAGCGCAACGTCGTCGGCGTAGCCAAACCTCTGTAGTATAGGTAAAGCCCCTAGTCCAGGGGTAAAAAGTGGCTGTATATATGTTGAGGAATCCTGGAATACGATGTAACTGGAGTCCAGGTGTAGCTAGTCCCGATTAGGAATAGTGGCGCACCAGCCAGGTGCAGGTGTATAAGGCCGAGCTGGAGCCTCGACCTTCTTCCCTCTGGAGTCCGATACACACTGTTTAACCTACCCCCTTCCTACTGCTCTACAGTCTCTCATAGGAGGATCATTACCTCTTAGGGGATATCTGCTTAATAGGTTATAAGCCCGGGTTCGCCCTGGCAAACTAACCAGTTGTATGGACTCTTGAACCACAAGGGTTCTTTAAGTTCGCGCAAGGAACTACACATATAGAAGTCGCGCAAGGACTTCGACACACTGCCGCGCAAGGGCAGACACATCTACGAATCGCGCAAGGATTTAGAAACTATTGCGCAAGGACAGAAACACCATCGACGAAGCTAAAGACGAGCTTATAGCTTACTATTGATCCTAAATCTACGAGGCTAAAGAGAGCTACTAGACTACATTCACTAAGACGTAGACGAGCTACGTACACAACCAATTTTACCAAATTACAAATCAAGGCAGAATCAAACACCTTACCTTTAAACCTAATAACATCGAATACCCTTATACCTAGTCGCCACCGCAAAATGGACGACCAAAACAATAAAGCAAGGATTTCAGTCCTTGCACGCGATAACCATGAGAATTAGTTCCGACGGATATTAGTAAAGTTCATAACTAAGGAAGTTAAATATACGATTGAGATAACATAGAAAGAGTATACTTAGATCCCAAACCCGAAAATAACCACGACTCCTATATTATTAAGTATATCTACGACAGGCGACGATACTAAGGTTAATGAAGTCACTGGAGACCTGAAGAACTGGGGAAATGGATTATAGAACATTGACAAGAAGAGTACCTATAAGAGAGACGAAGCGAAGGTAGTTAACTTTATACTTAACGCCTTGTCTAAAGATGACCAGAACATCTACGATGAACATAATTTAGCTTAAGGATTATAGAAAGCTTTACAACACAAGTACAAGAAGATAGATAAGTCAATAGCGAACATATACATGTTAAAGATCACCTTATACAAATATAATGAGTAGACTAGTATTAATAAGTACTAGGCGAAGCTGAAGGAGTATCGCCGAAAAATGTAAGTTGCTAATTCCTCTATAACCTACGATGATCGCTATCTTTACGCTACCCTCACACGAAGTATACCTGATAGATTTGATACAACAATTAACTCCTTGAAATACTAGAAAGACATGTCCTATGAAGACAAGATTCACAACCTTTACAAGGTCGAAGTCAAGTACAAAGCAAGAGTAAAGGATGAGACATCTAGAAAGGACGAAGTCGAGGAAGCACACGTTGCCAAGGCTAAGTACATCCCTCTATATTGTAGACGACGAAGTATTAATAGCCTATTATTATCCTTATCTCGTAAAGGCTTGACGATTAAATGCCTCCTATGCGGACGAAACTATTAGATTCGCGAATGCCTAAGGTTACCTTGTGCGAAGAAACTCCTCAGAGAGTATAATAAACGTAAGTATCGTAGAACGTTACCTTAAACTAGTACTTAGCTATCTAGAGTTAAAAAGAAGCTAAGTCGCAGCTCTAAACGTCCTGCTAAAGGATACGCTGCCGCATCTGATGACTCTTTAAGATCTAGTGACAGCAAGGACTTAGATATCGAGAGTACTGTCAGCTGTGCATTGTCTATAGAGATCAGTAAGAGCGACCCCTCTACTTAGCTAGTCGATACCGGCGCCTCATTGTACATGTCTAACCAACCTTCGATATTTAGGTTACTAAATTATATAACACGACCTATTAGGATCAAGGTTAGTAGGGGAGAAATAACATATAACTATAAGGGTAATGTAGAACTTGAATACGAGGATGGTTTAATAATACTCTTGTTAAACGTTCTTTATATACTAAACCTTAGAGTCAATTTGCTTTTAGTACGGAGGATATGTTAAGCGATCCCGGAGATTAAGTTTATAGGAAATTAAGATAAGATATACGTTATAGAAGGAGATAGAAAATTAATTAGCTCAAGAATACGTCATAGAGTCTATATCGTCACAGGAGTTACGAAAGGCTACAAAGAAATTATACTATATACTAAGACTAAATGTAAAGAATCTAATTACAAAGCAATTACCTAGACTAATAAGGAGAGATACCTTAAGTATTATAGAAGATTTGTACATCTAGGCCCTAAGAAGATTAGTAAGTTATACCTCGTCACAAGTCTCCGGAAGAGAATTAAGGTACCTTAAAGTATCGACGTATACGGTATATACGTAATAACTAAGATTCGAAATAAGATACCTAAGGAACTTACGGAATAGGCAAAGGAGATACTTGGTAGAATCTAGTTCGATGTAGTAGGACTATGGCTAGTTACAATAAGAGGGAATAGATAGCTATTAATTATCATTGACATATTCTTACGACGAACATGGGCTATTCTACTCAAGACAAAAGAAGGAGCTAGAGAAGCACTGATTAAGTAGAAGACCTACGTCGAGTACTAATTAGACAAGAAGATTAAGAGTACAAGATCGGATAACGCTCCTAAATTACTTAAGGTTATAAGTAAATAGTAGATCATTAACAGTATTAATACTTAATCTACTATAATTGTATTATTATATTAGAATAGTCTAGCGGAAAGATTAATCTAGACAGTTAAGGCGGACATACGAGCTCTTCTTAATAACGCGAAGATGCTAATAGAGTTCTAGGATAAAGCTACGGAGATAGATATATACATCAGAAATAGAACAGATACTAGCCCCGTTATCGATAGGCGACGAACAAGCCTAATTAAAGTATTTACTAGTATTGTCCCAAGCATTGATCATATACGAAGATAGGGGAGCAAATGCTACTATTACGTTAATCGAAAGACGATCCTAGCGAGAGAGAGACGTAATAAGCTAGTTAATCTAGGCCGTGTAGGTATTTTTGTTAGATACATAGAACAGATAACAAAGCACTTAAGAATCTACTCTCTAGAGAGAGGGATAATAATCACTTTAAGTATAATCAAGGTTAACAAGGATACGGATAGAGGAGAAGTTGAGTTAAAACTACGAAACTATACAAGTGGTCCTCAAGGAACTGCGAATTCTCCTAAGGATAGGAATCCTTGTAGAAGACCAGTAACTAAACTAATAACTCTAATCTAACCACCTATATAATTACGATAGCCGATAGTACCCCAAGTAGTGATCCTAGAATTTATACCACCGCCGGATGTCCTAAAGTTCTCTAAAATAGATATGTTAGATCTATAAGACAAAGACGTCAAAGATAAAGAAGTGCCTCGTGCTATAGATAGCGAGTCAGATTTTAACTATCAAGGAAGCAAGAATCGCAAGAAGAGAAGACGTCCAAAGAAGAAATACCCGTCCCCGGCTACTCGTGATATAGACAGCGATAGAGCTGATGATAAAAGAGATTAAAGCTATGTTCCCAATCCTGTTATCCCAAATCCGGTCTTATTAGCTATAGTTCCGTAGAATACGATCCCTTAAATTACTCCTACATATTTTACAAGGGGAGTGAAAAGATAAGTAGAGAAGGAATTAGAAGAGGGTCCGGATGTTAAGAAGGTTCGAGCTATAATCGTATAGATAATCTGTAGAAAAGATAATATTAATGTTAATAAGCTAGAAGTTCTACTTATATATAAAGCTTACTTTCCTACGGAAGTAATCGCCGGAATTAAGATACTACGAACCTACAAGGATATAGTTAGTAATCTAGTCTATGAACATAGGTAGAAAGCCGCCATGGCTAAAGAACTACTAGTATTATATCAGAATCACACATTCATGGACGTTGTACCCCCCAAGGGTGCTAACCGAGTGTTATATAAATAGGTATATATAATAAAGATACTTAAAGATGGATCTATCGAGCGATTCAAGGCTTGATTAGTTGTAAGAGGGTTTAGCCAAATCTAGGGGGAGGATTTTAGTGAAACGTTCGCACTAACAGTACGAATGGACACGCTACGCTTATTTCTGGTAACTGTAGTACGACAGGACTTAGAATACTATTAGTTTGATATTAAGAATACGTTCACAGAGTTATATCTTAAGGAAAGCATCTACCTTAAACCACTAGAGGGTATTTAATTGCCAAAAGGGAAAGTCTAGCAAGCTCTTAGAAGCTTATATGGACTTAAGTAGGCTACGCGAGATTAGAACTGTCTTATACGAGGAGAACTTTTAAAGTAGGGGTTTAAACAGAGTCTCGCTAATCTATGCCTATTTATATATTAAACTAATACGACAAGGTTGTTAGTCTATGTTAACAATATTATTACTACCGCAAATTCTAAGATAGACATCGACTAGTTTTATTAAAAGCTCGCTGCTCGATTTAATACTAAGCCTCTAGGGGAGATTAGAAAGATTCTTAGTACTAGGGTTACTCGTAACCGAAAAGATCGCTTAATTACTATCGATTAGGAGCAATACTTAACAGGTGTACTTAAAAGATATAGTATCATAAGTAAGAAAGTAAAAGGGAAGAAAATACTGGCCGCTGATTACGAAAGCCTGCTTCCTACAAAAGACAGTGACAAACGAATCAACGTATTAGAATACTAATAAGCTATAGGAAGTGTAATGTACGTAATAATATTTACACGACCTGACATCGTATACGTACTCGGAAAGTTAAGTCAGTATATAAGCGACCCCGTAGAACACCATGGTTACGCAATGAAATCACTTCTACGATACCTACGATCAATAATTAAGACGAAACTAGTGTACTCATCAGCAGAGGGAGACACTAATATGAAGGCATTCTTAGACGCTAACTGGGCTACGGCAAAAGATGATCGCAAAAGTGTGTCTAGGAGTGTTATTATATTCTATGGTAGACTAATCTCGTGGTTAAGCAAGAAGCAACGGTCCGTGTCGACATTAAGCTACGAGGCTGAATACATTGTATTATTATCGTGCGTAAAACAAGGACAGTAGTTAGCACAAGTATTCCGTGATCTTGGCTTAGACAGCTATATCGGAAAGGAACCACAACTTGTTTAGATGTTTAGTAATAACCAAGGTACTATTGCATTAACAAAGAATGCACACCTTAATGAACGATCGAAGCACATCGACATTTGTTACCACTTTATTCGAGACCTTGCTGAGAGGAGACGATTGCGGGTTAACTTTATCCCAACTGATAATATAGTAGCTAATAGTATGACGAAGCCGCTTCAACGAGTGAAGTTTAAAAGATTCAAGGAGCAGATAGGGTTAAAATGGTAGTTTAAGAAAGTGTAAGGTTAATAGCCACTAAGCTGTACTCGAGTTACCTCGAGGGGGAGTGTTAAGGAATCCTAGAATACGATGTAACTAGAGTCCAGGTGTAGCTAGTCCCGATTAGGAATAGTGGCGCACCAGCCAGGTGCAGGTATATAAGGCCGAGCTGGAGCCTCGACCTTCTTCCCTCTGGAGTCCGATACACACTGTTCAACCTGCCCCCTTCCTACTGCTCTACAGTCTCCCATGGGAGGATCATTACCTCTCAGGGGATATCTGCTCAATAATATATAACATAAATAGAATCGGGGATATAGGTGAGCCCTGCGGGAGGCCGCACTTAAGGGGGGTCTTGTCGCTAGTTTGTCCGTTAAGCTTAATCCGTATAGTTCTGTTAGAGAGAAATGAGGTAGCCTAAGCTATAACCCCTCTCGGCCACCCTTGCTCGCGTAGCCTTCTAATAAGACGGCTAGGTAGGACCGCGTCGAACGCCCCTTTTACGTCAAGGGTAAGAAGAGAGACCTCCTTGCCCTCGCTTAGAGCTCTCTTTATGTCGTAAGTAAGATAGGTAGTTAGGTCTGTAGCCGCTCTAAGAGGGAGGGCGCTAAACTGGTTAGGGCCGAGCACTTCTCGCTTAATTACAATCTACGACATTCGTTTAGCAAGGAGCCTCTCTAGCCCTTTTCCTAGTATAGAGAGGAGCGAGATAGGACAGTAGGCTCTCGGGGACGATTTATCCTTCTTATTTGGCTTAGGGATAATAGTAATAATCGCTGACCGGAAAGCCTTAGGGTGATACCCTACTTCAAGGCAGCCTTTATAGAGGGCTAAGACTAGGTGGGAGATTTTCGGCCAGGCTAGCTTAAAGATCCCTGTTACTAGCTCGTCTTCTCTAGGAGCTGTAGACGCTTTACTTAGGATCGACTCCTTAACCTCTTGTCGAGTAAGAGGGGCCTAGGGCAGCTGGCGAGTAGGAGTAGTAGGGGCGTCGAAGGGGATATCTCCGACCTCAGCCTTATTTGTGAGGAGATCTTGTATTAGGATCTCTTGCTTCTCCTTAGTAGAGAAGCCGATCCGCCCGTCTATACTCCTAAGAGGAGGGGACTTATAGGACCCAGTGCTTTAATGCTACTTACAGATCTTAAAGACGTCCTTGCTCTTAATAGCTCTATTAATTAGGCCTCTAAAGTATAGCCCTTTAGCTATCCGGATCTCCTTACGAAGCTTTCTCCGGGTAGAGACTATTCCTTCTAGGTTACTAACTCGTCGGTCTCGCTTAATCTAACTAGCGAGGGCTCGGCAGTTCTCCGACCACCAGGGATGCCCAGAGCCGTGGCCAAGGCCTCGCTTAGCGCTAGCCTAATAGGCGTAATATAGCGCTCCTATAATATAGGAGGCAAGGGAGTCTAAGTCGCTCGCTTGCGGCTGGTCTAGAAGTTGAGAGAGCTAGTTAAGGTCGAGCTTAGCCTCGAGGGTCGAGTGGAAGGCAAGGTAGTTTATAGAGCTAAACTTAAGTGGTGGGCTCCTAAGAGAAGGGTTCCCGATCCACGGTAGCTAGGTTAGATAAGGGAGGTGGTCCGAGTCGCAGCCAAAGGCTAGGTTAACCTTAGTAGAAGCTCCCTTTTGGAAGAGCTCGCCAGAGTAGAAGGCTAAGTCTAGGGTGTTCCCGAGCGAGTGCGTCTAGGTTCCTGGGGGGGTAAGAAGTTAGAGACCCCTGTCTTCCGCCTAGTCGACGAGCCTCGAGGCTAGAGGGTTTTCCTGTCCGAGGTACTCTGGCTGCCAAGTGCAGCTCTTTATATTAAGGTCCCCTGCTAGAAAGAGAGGCCCTTTCCCTAGGGACCGAGATCCTATAGTAAGCTCAAGAACGTTACCAGCTCCTAAAGCACCAACTAGGGCGTTGTAGACGTTAAGGATCCTTAGCGGGGGGCCAACTAAGGGGCAGATTTCGAGTAGAACAAGGTCTGCTTTGTATGTCGTCGCTAGTCGGGGAGCGCTGATTAGCCCTTAGTCCAGCTCCCCTACGTATAAAGGTAAGGGCTCTTAGAGGGCTAGCCCCCCAGTCGCAAATAGGGGCTAGGCACTCGTAGTTCGGGTACCACTTTGTAATCCGCCGCTCTATCTCCCTAAGGTAGATATAGGGCTCTTAGACAAGGATAATGTCTATTCGGCTCTCGTGAGCAAGCTGTAGAAGGAGCTCTTAGTGGTCGGCCGACTTATGGACGTTGATTTGTAGGATCTGTAGACTTCGATTCCTCCTTGTCTAGTGTCCTATCATTATAAGGTCGGAGAGGGAAGGGCTGGCGTAGTAGGAGGGCCTGCTTTGTCTGTGGGCGAGGGGGCGGGGCTAGAGCGCCGTAGGGTAGCCCTGGGGGTACAGGGGGGTTCCATACTTATGTCGGTAGTCTAGCACGGTGAATCCTCCTCCTAGCGTCTCCTTATCTTATTACTAGCTTGCTATATAGCAAGCCTATTCTCTCTCGAGGAGAGTTTTCCTAGCCTAGAGGGTCGGAGCTGGCATTTCAAGTCGTCTACCGCGTGGGGGCCATAGCAGTAGAGGCAGCGTATCCGGCAGCTAGAGTACTTAATACATCTAGGGTGTAGGGCTTCAGAGTACTTTCCGCTGCCGCATAGCTAGCACTTCTTATTCTTCCCGCAGATCCGAGTATTATACTAGTCCCAGCACGTTGTACATTGTACTCTCTTAGAGATCTTAGGAAGTCTCTTAATATAAACCCTCCTCCCTAGGATCGGGGCAAGAGAGGGGAGGGGGGTAGAGGTAGTAACCTTCTTTGTATCAATAAAGACCGTCCAGGCAGTATATAGCCGCTGGGGGTCTAGTGAAGCTATTGTAAGCTAAGCTCGGGCGGGGGTTACTCCGAGTCTCTCAGAGATAGCAGTAGTGAGGTCTTCCTCGGTAGTTGGGCGAAGGGTAGTCTCAATAGAGCCCTTCTCTATTATGACTACTGTCTCAAATAGCCGAGGGACGTTCGAGAAGAGGAAGGGGGTCTAGTCCTAGGCGGCCTCGATCCGAGCAGCAGAGAATAGGGTCTGTATATTAGCCCTCTTAGTTGTAAGAAGAGTGCTCTGGGCAGCTTGGTTAACTAGGATTATAGCAAAGCCTGTGGATACTTCGAGGACGTTATATACTAGCCCTTTATAGCCGATCTTTGGGTCGTTTAGTACTAGGAGCATAGCCTGGGCAGAGAGCTTTCGCTCAGGGGCCTCTGAGCTAAGGCGAATATAAACCCGGATATCGGGCTTTACTTCCTTCGTCTTCTTAGAAGACGTAGTTCTAGTCATAGGCTCTACCAAGGGGAGGGCAGGGTTAACATAGCGCATATCTAGCACAGCTGTTTTAGCCTGGGCGCCTGCTAAGGCAGCTGCGGTCCGTACATAGGAAGTTTTTTCCCCTATAGGAGGGGGGGCGAGTAGGGTAGAACTATCCTCTACTAATCGCGAGAGAGGTCGGGAGGGCTCGAGGACCGTTCTAGGGGCAGGGGGGGGTTCCCTTGTATGTAGGCGTTATGAAAGGAGAGACAAAGGTCGCCTATTTGGTGGCAGAGGTCCCGTACCAGAGGGAGGACGT
>UNPT01000262.1:0-72823 GCA_900536445.1 Hymenoscyphus occultus
TATCATAAAAGTGCAGGTCAGAATGTACGATTTTTTTAATCTAGCTCAACTGACCCAATCACATGATAAGTGGAGAATTTTTGGGTCAGCCGACATAATCCTTGTGGGTCAGCCGACCTGTATTCTCGAACAAAGTCAATTAATCATTCTAAATGTACCTTACAGACTTATGTCACTCGATGCCCGATAGTTTTACTAAATCAAAACTTCATTGATGCCAGAAAAGTAACTATCTAATATCCTACCTAGGTAATAGGTAGGTAGGCGTAAATTACCTGGGTGCTCGGTACCTACTTTCCTCCACCGGCAACTCGGCTCTTGATCACGAGACTCGAGTTGTCAGCAGATTCCAGGTTTGAATGCGACGAACGCTGATTGGCTCGATCGTTGGTCGCAAATCCCAGTGCATTTCGACCTCGGAACGGCATCAATTCGCCTCAAATCTCCAAACACTTGGAACGACGTCTTCTCTTCTTCTTTCCTTCTCTCAACTCTCCCCTCTTCTCTGGTGTGCATTTGTCTGCCAAAATGTCTTCAATCGCCATGCGAAGGTTGGCGAATGGTCCTTCGGTACGTCTTCCCCGCTCGGATGAAAACTCATATGGCAATAGCTGCTAATTTGTCATAATCCAGTTTTCAAAGGCATTGAAGAACCAATCGAGATATTTTTCTGCAACCCGACCGGCTGGTATGCCGTATGATGAATTCCTCAAAGGCATCAGCGAACTGACGGCAATATAGCACGCATAATTACACACGCCCCTCTGAGGGCAAAAGAGGCATCTCCCTTCCTAAGCAACAAGTATCCCGTTATTGTACGTCACCGTCCGCCCCACTTCCTCTGCTCAGTTCTTAACCATATTGCAGGAACACGAATATGATGCGATCGTCGTCGGTGCTGGAGGAGCAGGTCTGCGAGCAGCATTCGGTCTCGCGGAAGCCGGATTCAACACTGCGTGTATATCAAAACTTTTCCCAACACGAAGTCATACCGTTGCTGCACAGGGTGGAATCAATGCGGCTCTAGGAAATATGCATGAGGATGACTGGAGATGGCACATGTACGACACTGTGAAGGGTTCAGATTGGCTCGGAGACCAAGATGCTATTCATTATATGACCAGAGAGGCACCTCAGTCTGTTATCGAATTAGAAAACTATGGATGCCCTTTTTCGAGAACGGAAGATGGTAAGATGTAAGTACCCATCCGATGTATATTCAGAGTTCTGCTAACTGGGCAAGCTACCAACGTGCATTCGGAGGTCAATCACAAAAATACGGAAAGGGTGGACAGGCATACAGATGTTGTGCGGCAGCAGATCGAACCGGGCACGCTCTTCTTCACACTCTATACGGCCAATCTCTAAGACACAACACGAATTACTTCATCGAGTACTTTGCTCTTGATTTGATTATGGAGGACGGAGAATGCAAGGGTGTTCTTGCCTACAACCAAGAAGATGGTACTCTTCACCGATTTCGAGCACACAACACTGTTTTGGCAACCGGTGGTTACGGACGAGCATACTTCAGCTGTACATCCGCGCATACCTGTACTGGTGATGGAATGGCTATGGTTGCACGTGCCGGCCTTCCTAACCAGGATCTGGAGTTCGTTCAATTCCACCCCACTGGTATTTATGGAGCTGGATGCCTGATCACCGAAGGATCTCGTGGAGAAGGTGGATATCTCCTCAATTCTGAGGGTGAGCGATTTATGGAGCGTTATGCCCCAACCGCCAAGGACTTGGCCAGTCGTGACGTCGTTTCTCGATCGATGACTATGGAAATCCGTGAAGGTCGTGGTGTTGGCCCTGATAAGGATCATCTATACCTTCAACTCAGTCATTTACCACCAGAGGTCCTCGCCGAACGTCTGCCTGGTATTTCAGAGACTGCTTCCATTTTCTCGGGTGTCGACGTTCGAACACAACCAATTCCAGTACTTCCAACCGTTCATTATAATATGGGTGGTATTCCTACAAAATACACTGGAGAAGTCATCACCCTTGATAGCCAAGGCCAAGACAAAGTTGTACCGGGTCTTTTCGCTTGCGGAGAGGCTGCATGCGTATCAGTGCACGGTGCCAACCGGCTCGGCGCCAACTCTCTCCTGGATTTGATTGTCTTTGGTCGTGCTGTTTCTCACACTGTTCGCGATAAGTTCGAGCCAGGCATGCCTCACAAGGAGATTAGCGCTGATGCTGGTGCCGAATCCATCCAAGTCCTCGACCAAATCCGAACAGCTGATGGACCAAAGAGTACACATGAAATCCGTCTTGCCATGCAGAAGGTCATGCAGACTGATGTCAGTGTCTTCCGTACGCAAGAGAGTTTGGATGAGGGTGTTCAAAAGATCAATGCTGTTGACCAGACCTTCAAGGATGTTGGAACTAAGGATCGAAGTATGATCTGGAATTCTGACTTGGTTGAGACGTTGGAATTGAGAAATCTGTTAACCTGCGCGTAAGTTTCATCTCCATATCCTCCACTCTGCCCATATATTTACTTTGTTCTAGTGTCCAAACCGCCGAATCAGCCGCAGCAAGAAAGGAATCTCGTGGTGCACACGCCCGTGAGGATTACCCAGACAGAAATGACGATGAGTGGATGAAGCACACCTTGTCATACCAGAAGAAACCTCACGGCAAGACTGAGCTCTCATACAGAGCCGTAGTTGCCAATACCCTGGATGAGAACGAGTGCAAGGCTATCCCACCTTTCAAGCGTGTGTATTAGAAAATGCGTTATCAAGTACCAATAAATCGTAGAGATGTGCTCTTTTTTTGTGATTGGGGGCTTTTTTGCCTTGAAGCAAGGATGATAAGATGGACTACCTTGAGGTAGCAGTAGCGTGCATGCATTTTTCTTGGGAGGGGGGGAAATTTTATAGGTGTTTTTTTTTATTTTTGCTAGTGATTCTATTTTTTTCCTTCTCTTTTTTCTTTCTTTCTTTCTTTTCTTTGTATTCGTAGTAGGGTTTCGTAGTAGGGTGGCTCGGTTGATGGGTTGGTGGGTTTGATGATGATGTTGATGTAAGTAAGGTATGAATAGAGTTATGCAACGGTTTTAGTGTATGGTGTGTAGACTGCTTTTATGGGGGTGAGGAGGCGAGTTGAGGTGTGGTGAGATGAGTTGAGTGGGTGGGAGTGTGAGTGGGTGATGTGAGATTGATCTTTTGGGTGTATGTAAGTCTACATAAAATATACCACTGCTAACTACCAACTACCAACTCTCGTAAAGCATCTTCCTGGGTATATATATAACCAGGGTCTGTTCGGGTCTTGTCTGGTCTGGTTTGCTTTAGTCTTTGTCACTCTTCCCCCCATCGTCTGGGAATTCATAAATGTCATATCTGTCTCTGAGGTTTGATTGTTTGTTTTGCTAGTCAGTTTCTAGGGGAAAAATGAGATAAGATGAGATGAGATGGGGAGAAGGTGGGAAGGTGGGAAGGTGGGAATGTTGGAAGAGAGCGGGTAACATGTAGGCTTGGGGGACGAGAAACGCTACGGTAGGTTGTAGTGAGGGTACTATAGGGGTTGTAGTACGAGTACTACGCCAGAATAGAAAATTTGAAGGGGAGAGGTGGAGGTGTGGTTGTATAGAGGTATAGGTTGGGATTCTCAATAGAGGGGAAAGTAGGAGTTGTAGATGTGGTTTTGACTCTTACCTGAAATATACACCTAAGGTTACTTTGCTTAGGGTAGTTATTATGTACCTCCTCCGTGCTACTATGTATTTCCTGCAGAGGAAGTGTTTGATAGAGGTATAGTACTCTTGGGTGGGGTTGGTGGCTGGCTGGTTTGGTGGAATTTTGTATGAGTTGAACTTTACTTGATAATTCTTTTCTTCTTTGCGGTTGATGAGGGGTCGAGGGTGTTGAGGGGTGTGGGATTGTGTGTGTGGGACTTTTGTGGTGCTCTGTATGTATTGTAAGTGGTACTCGATAAGGTGCGTGTGGGCTTGGGGGGATTGTTGGGATTCGGAGGGGAGAGAGGGAAGGGAAAGGCGGGGGGGAGGGGGTTGGTTGGATTAATAATGTGATTACTATAGACGGGGCACTCATGGGGGTTCAGATTATAAATTTGAATTTTAAGCCCTATTTTATTACGCAGTTTTAAAGAGTATAGGTAGGAATAGAAGTATAACTTAAATAGAATATTAGCTTCCTATACCACCTTCGTATACTTCGTAGCTCATATTACGTACTGTACCTCCCTTAATAAGGGTAAGGTCAGCGTTTATCTCCTATCCTATTCTTCTCATACCTACATCTTGAAATCCTTCTAAGATAACGACTTCTTCAAGTGTACTCGATATGGTCGAAGCTCTTTCGACGAGGGCTTTCTTTTCCTTCATCGGGAGGTGATGGATGTAGTTGGGGGATTGACGAAGAGTCTTGTCACGATGATGATAATAATTTCCTGATTATTTCTGTCTTGATAGTACCAAAAGGTTACCAGGGTGGTTTTATGTTATCAGGTACTCTGGGCGGAAAACCCGTCAGTTAGATTACCAAGTGCTAAGTCGGCCTAACAATTTATGTCTAGGCCATACGACTACACTATTCACTATTTTCAACCTTTAGTAATGTTAAGAATACAAATAACGGCCCGCTGGGGATTGTTGGAAATTGGGATCGTCTTTGTGCGGCTAGGGGGGTAGAGAAAGTCTTGGGACAAATTCCTTTGTAAGTCTTACAGACACCTCAAGCTTGAAGTATGCCATCTTTTCTCCATAGCTGAACGAACTGTTGGAGGGTACTTGAGTGAATCTCAAAGAGCTAGTTTGTCAAAAGACATCGTGTCGAAGATAGAATCGCAATTTCTTTGTAGATGTAGACACAATTGATCTTTGAGAACAACAAAGCCCTTTATTCAGGATTCTTCATGGATGTATCCCGTGCAGTCCTCAAGAAGAACCTTACAACGCTCAATACAGAACAATTGCTTGAGAGTCTCAAGAAAGAGATTCCGACGGAAACAATGCTATTATTGGTCCTTAAATACTTGGTGAAGTTCCTGGAGATCCCTAGAAACTACAAACCAAGTAACATTTCACAAACACTAAACACAACAAACCAAGCAACCTTTCACAAACAGAAAAATCAATACTTTGTAACAGTAACTACGTCACATAGTCACAAAACCAAGTTGAGCTAACTCTTACCATCAAGCACAGAAAACACATATTTAACGCGGCAATAATGGTCGTTATGGAAGAAGATTGGAGATCTATTTCGTGTCACTCGAGTGAAGGAAAACCCTCAGGGCCCCCTGGAGCGAATAGATTGACATTTGGGGTCGAGCTTGAGCTCTTGATCGCTTGTCGACCCTCACCGGGAGCCCCGGACCCTGACTCAGATGACCCTCGTTCGATCGACGGGATTGTCGAAGCCCGCCGATACAGGGGCAACGATTGGGAGGATAGGCAGGGACAAGTTCAAAAGAATGTCGGCAACTTTCTTAAAAGCGCTGGATTGATGAACGTAAACGACGGTCAAAAGAATCCTAAAATGCAAGATTGGATTGTGAAGGATGACATCAGTTTAAACGCGGACGCGGCAGGATATGACTTTATGCAAGTAGAGATTGTATCACCGCCATTCTATTCATCAAAAGAGGCTGTAAGTCAGGTAGGTGCAGTGTGCGATTTGCTTACATCCAAGTACCGGATTGTGTGTAACGAGACCACAGGGTTGCATTGCCATGTTGGGTACGGGAATCATGGATTTTCTCCACGCGTACTTTCCAATCTTTTCGCAACCATCTGGACATTCTATCCTCTTTTAGACAGCCTTCATCCATCTCGTCGTCGAGGAGATCACTTCCAAAACGAGAAATCATACTTTCCTAGTATTAAAAACTTTTCACATCTCGCACGCGATGTACAAGATCTCCCAGATAGAAACATGGCCGGCCTTAAAAAGATACTCGAGACTCGAGGTAACGTAGGTCCCCAAGAAATCTTGCATCTAATGCAGCCAGCAGTTGCCGGTTACGGTCGTCTAGCCTACAACATCAGCAACATAGCGGCGTGGTTCGACTTTACTTTGGCAGCAGCGTTTGGTAACCCGCGCATAAAGAAGACCATTGAATTCCGACAGCATGAAGGAACCCTTGCGAGCCGAAGGATCAAGAGTTGGATCAACGTTTGCCAGGGACTGGTCAGATTCGCTGAGAGGGTTGATGATGCTGCGCTTGATAAGTTTCTGCTGAGGCACATTAACGATAATCAGGACACCGACTACACGGTTATTGATCTACTGAAAGCAATTGCTCTACCCGACGAGGCAGCATTCTACAAACAGTGGTTCCAAGGACATCCTGGATGGCTTGATCCTCCATCTCCTGCCTCTGAGAGTGAGCCCTCCGGTGCGGATGATTATGTAGAGGCATTTCCTCTAACTCCTGAGGCTCTACGAGATTTAGGCTATAACGCCAAATCCGAGTCTGATTCTCCTGAGAAGCCCGCCTTTAAAATCATGAAGGATATTGATGAAACAGAATCAGGACCTTCAGGTCCTCCTCGACGCCAGGGCATCCGAGTACTGGACTGGGATACGGAATCTAATCCTGAGCCTTCAGAAAGTCCATCTAAATCTAAGCCTTTAGAAGGTTCACCTGTTCCAGTCCTCGTCCGAGGAGTGGACTGGGATACGGAATCCAACCCTGAACCTTCAGAAGATGAGGAGGTGTCTAACCCTGATACCGAGTCCAACTCTGATACTTCAGGAGATCCACCTACTCCAAGACAGGATGACGACGACGACTTATTAGACTTTGTAAATTGATACTGAATGTAACCCCAATGAATCCGAGTAGAAATCCAGGAACCAACTTCTAGCTTCTTACTTCAATAACGGAAAAACAAAGGAATACATTCAGGGCTCCTAATACTTAGCCACGAACGGCCTTCTTAACAGCAAATCTGTTTTAGAAGATAGTCACCAAATTGATATGATGATATTTTCAGGTATGGAAGTCGTTTCTGCAATAGCACTGTCTTGTCCTTGATCATTTTTAGCAAGAATTGCGATAGATTAACATTAATATAAACCTTTACGATCATAGAGTATTTGAACTGCTGATTTATAATATGTGATAAGAAACTGCAAAGTGAATAACAAATTAAAAATTCCATATATGGCATAATTGGTATTAGTGCACAAAATCGGGGACCTTGAAGAACAAGGCTTTTACTCCCAAATCTCTCAACTCAAATTTTACTCTTCCCGTGTGACTCTTCCTTACCTGTCCAAACCGGCCTCTTCAAATTTGCCGCCTTTATTCTACTTCTCACCCCCATAAATTCCAAAGGCGAAAGATTTGAAACAGGTCCAAGATCTGCAACTTTCGCACAATTTGGCACCGCATACTTCAATGCCTTTGAGCCGACAGCCATACCATCGTCAGTAGCCATCGACTTACATGTATTCGACCAGCCTGCAAAGCAGTGTTTAGATTGCGGACCCCTCAAGAAAATCAAGAACTCATGCATCATGTCTTCATACTCATTCAACACTGAACAATAAATTCGCACTTCGCGGTTTGGCTGGCTACTACACGGTTCCTATCAACATCTCTTTCTAGAGTCCCACAAGCAGACCATATGGGCGGTGCGCCAGCCCAATTCCTTACTGCAGCAGATGTGATCAATGCGGGGTCCAGCATCGCTACGTCAAAATAGGAATATTCACTCGAGGAAGAAGAGGGCAAGACATTATTTGCAGGGAACCCAGAAAGGAACAAAACAGTAGCCAAAAAACAATAGAAGCTTGTCGCGCCAAATTTCCAGGATATCCGTAGCCTTCGGATCTCGCAATAAGGGCATCGCATCAAGACAATCAGCCCATGCAGTACAGACTCTTAACCAAGCTGGCAAAGGAAGGGGTAATGCTCGACCATGAAATCGTAGATTTGGTGCAAAGTTTGAGCTTTTGGATCTGTTCTTGGCATTTTCGAGGAGAAATTAGGTGAGGGCGAGGCGAAAGGCTGCACCAGTACTGCTGGCGAAGACAATACGATTGACAGGAAAGGGTGGATGGGAAGAGCCAGGAGACGGGCTTAGAAGACTGTGGCATAGATCACTAAAATATCTAGAATTTGACCTGGAAATCAAGGGGCCCTGCGCTTTGGTCATCCAGGTTAAGCGAGTAAATGTGGAGCGATATTCAACCGGACTACTGGAACTTCAGATGGAAGCTTGCTTAGACATAACATCAAGAGAAGGTAGAATGGAACCAATATACTTACTGCAAGCCTCCTCCATGGATATAAAGAAATCACAAAATCGCTCTCGCACTCCTTCCCAAAGCCCCTAGATTTTCAAGCTCTGATAAATCAAATTCTGACCCATCGGCAGTTACGCCTGCATAATTTCCCGGAAAGTCGTCATGTACTTGACGCAATGAGATCCCAACCTCTGCAGTACGTCTCTGGTGAGTTTCCATTGAAATGGTCGTAAACGCGATACAGACATTCACGTAGATCGATCTTTGGAGGCGCAAGGGTGGTCAGTCATTCAGCTGATCCAAATGGGCACTTTGGCTGACATATCGCGCAATATTGCGTGATACTGGGAGATACGGTCCATGAGAGGGCACTTTTCTAGCGTCGATTGCGTCACACCCAGCGCCGTGGATGGCATTTTGCCGTCGCATGTAGTCAACAACACAAAAAGAATTGCTAGCAATGACCCACACGCTCTTCTGCTCTTCTGCTCTTCTGCTATTCTGCTCTTCTGCTATTCTGCTCTTCTGCTCCCCCCTTTAACACAAAGTATCACAGATTAAAAGAATCCAAAAAATAAACTGGCAAAACTTGAGATCACGGCGTAAATACCGTGGCTCAAGAAACCCCCTCACCCCCTAACAGGTGTTTATTGGGGATTTTTTCAGAACTGAGGACTGCCATATCATCGCACATCTCAGAGATATAATGTCTACTATATCAACACCGTTGAGGGATAGGGCTGTCTTTTATCTTTTTATTATTATTATTAATAAGAAGAGGACTTCATTTTTAAGTGGAGCTGCAGGTATTAGCTAGTGAATCAGAGAGAGAAAGGAGACTTACCAGGAGCTTTGGAAGCTCGGGCCGACCATTTAGGATTTTTTTCTTTTTGTCTTTTTGGCAAAGTAGATTTGCGAGTATGCGGGTGTGCGCGTTAATCGTTAGGTTACTTGGTGTGTTGGTTTGTCGTGTGCCTTTTTGGCGGGGGTCAGCTGTGTTATCCCAGGGTAAATAGGTCAGGAGTGGCTTTTGGGGGTATGTTTTGTGTGCCGAGATTAGAGCGAGCCAATTAGATGGGAGTATGGCGATGGAGTGAGGATTGGGAAGTAAGAGGTGAGGGGGTTCAAGTTCTCGCTTAGTGAGGTCAGTCAGGTAGCGACGTCGTATCCTACTCTCTTGTTATTTAGCATTGGTGTGCTAGGCGTAGATCTGAACCTTTTGCACGCAGTGTTCGCGACCTTTTTTTGTTATAGAATTGTTAGTAGTATTTAGAGAGCGGAGCTACGAAAGAAAAGGTTGCTCTTATGGAAGTGTCTAGAAGATGGACGAGCATGTTGGAGGTATGTTGGAGATTTCATTGTGGAGATGCTGACCACGTAGATGATTGGAGAAATGCCCTTAGCGTTGTTGGACATTTCGATAGATCTTTCTTTCGCAGTATTTCAACCTCTTTTCAATTGCCAGTATCTTTCTTCAAAGCATTATTTAGCCATCTTGAACCTCTCTTTTATCATTATCAGAAGTTAGCGCCATCTCAAAGTCGTAATGGCATCTCAAAAATATTTCGATCTGTGTCCCAGATTTCCAAATGACATCCCGGTAGCCAGGATAGCACAATTATCTCTCTCAAAGCTCACATCAGGAGACGTAGAGGAAAGAGTGCGTTTATTCAAGGCTTGCACGGAACTCGGATTATTCTTGCTTAACCTCAATGGCGATGATGGAGGAGAAAAACTGTTGACCGACCTTGAGAACATGTTCCGCATCGAAGAAGAACTCTTTGATTTGCCCGACGAAGAAAGGACATTGTACAATCTCATTCCTCCTCACAAACTTCTTGGATAGGCTTTTTATCATTTCCTGATATGCATTCCCCTAATTTGCTGCGTGAGACTTTTGCTAATTACGATACCTCAGATACAAGGCTGTTGGTGTTATGAAAACAGAAACAGGCCAGCCTGACAAGTGCGAGTTTTTCCATGTCAGTCGAGATGAAATGCTCGGAATTGAGCCAGCTGGCGAGAATCCACAAGTCATCCGGGAGAATCTAGACAAGATCGTTTCCTATCTCGACCACATTAATCCTATTGTGCAAATGCTGCTCACATCCCTGGATAAACAGCTCGGTCTGACCTCAGGCACATTATCATCCCTACAGAGTATGCAACAACCTTCTGGGACAATTATTCGCATGATTCGGTATCCCTCCCAAACCAACTATGACCGCCGTACAGCACTCCTACCACATACAGATTACGGAACCCTGACAATTCTCGCAAGTGTCTTAGGAGGTCTTCAGATTCTCCCACATGGAGCGTCGGAATGGCAATATGTTGAACCAAAACCAGGCTGTGTTGTTGTGAATGTTGGTGATGCATTGGTTGAGTGGACGGGTGGTGTACTTCGCTCTAACTTGCACCGTGCAACGGTTTCCCCTGGAATGCAAGCTGATTGCGCACGCCACAGCATTGCATACTTGATTCGACCAGGCCGCGAAGTATCAATGCGACGGTTGGTGGGCGGTCGTATTCCGCCGGCCACAGCAGGCGAAGATATGGACATGACGGCCAGTGAATGGGAGTTGAAGAAGACTATGGCATTGAAAGCAGGCGCAGATATCGCAAGAAGCCATGCAGGCACAGTCGAATAGTTTTCTCTTTTGTTTTATATTTGCCAATTCATAATCATGTACCTGATTTCACGAATCGAATTATATAGATATGTTTACATAACATGGTTATACAAACGTTGCTAAGCCTATCTTACAATTGTTTCAGCGAATCTGTTTACTCGTTCCAAGCACTATAAGTGAATACATATGTGCTTAAATTGTATTTCCCTTAGGTAATTATATTCTTAAAAGAATAATTGGAGAATATATTTTTAATGTGTGACAATTTTCACATTCATATAGGGATTAATAAGGTGACTTCACGATACTCTTGAAAAGTAATATAAATAGAAAATATAAAGTTTTATATAGTAATATAACTGAAAAAAATGCTTATACTTAAGGGAAACGTTTGGAAATAAAGCGAGATATACTTGTATACTTACCCTAAACCGTTTACTATTTATAACCTAAACGAACGTACTATAGTATTAAACTTATTTTAGAGGAAAAAGAGTAAGAAAAATAAACGGAGCCTCTAATACCTTAACGTAGTATTTATAACTACCTACTAGAGCCCACTAACTATAGACGCTTAATAATCGATAGTTAAGAGAACTTATATTTCCTTCATGTATATTACGAGCGGTACCTAGGTAGGATACGGCCAAAGCACTAAGCGAGCTGGATTACGTAATACAATAGGGGTACCCTCCAAGAAAACCACCCAAAAAGGTATGGTAACTCGATGCTACAAAGTTTGTTGCTACCGAGTAAGTGAGTGAGTGCATACTTATAATGTTGATCTATCACCATTGGCAATCATCAAAGCCTCGCTTAACCTTGTGGTCCACGTTAACGGGTATCCTTTGTCCACAGCTTTGCAAAGCATCCGTCCGCTTTTAGTCACCACAAAGAAAACCTTTCTTTTCATTCAGATGTCCATTGTCATTTGCAGACTCCTGAGTTCAATGATCTCGGTCTCTCGTCTGTAGACTAGCACATCCATTTCAATATATCCTTTACCCGAGAGTTTTCCAAATACTAGGACATCAACATGGCTTCAGACGAGGAACCCAGTCTCCCAGAGGGTTACGATGGTCCCCCCGCAGACCCAGACAGGAGAAGAATCCCCGCCGGTGACGGCAGAAGAACGGCACCACCGGAACGCGAAAAGAAACCGAAATATGTACGGTCAATGTCGGAATCCATTGCGCTCGCAAGAGAAGAAAAGCTCGAAATCACACGCTACAAAAGAATGCGCGATGGCACACGTATCCCGCTCATGACGAGGCCTAGAAAGGTAAAAATGCCACGTCCCAAGCCGAGATCCGCAAAGGTCTCCCCCTTGGTCCCGCAAAATAAAAGGCCTTTCCCATCGAAATCCGGGATGCAATTTAATACACGGGGACGGAAAAGGCATTGAAACTGAGGAAGCTCATGTACATCACCGAGGATTTCGAGCTGCTGGCGAGAAATAAGCCCAGGTTTAAGTTCTTTGCCAACGCGTTTGCGGAAACTGCCGCTGCGAGGGAGGAAGGGAAGAGTTCTGCGGAGCTGATTGCTGTGTTGGTGGATAAGGATTATGAGCGGACGGAGGGGAGGAGCAAGTATATGTTTTATACGTCGACGGATGCAACTGTGACTGATAAGAAGGATTGGACGATGCTGAAACGATGGTATGGAGACCGTAAGGAAAGCGTTCCGAGAGCAAGTGGCCGTGGCCGTGGCCGAAAACGGGTCGAGGAGGAGGAAGGACCGGGTTCTGAGATCTACAAGGCTCGTGAGGTAAAGTTTGGGTATGGGGGTTATTCTGATGCGAAGGAATGGTTGGCAAGCCAGCCGAAGTTTCTGGGCGGTGTCCCGGATAAGTCAGGACATACTTGGAGGGGCACGAAGGTGCTTGGGAAGGGGGCATTTGGGCATGTGTGTCTTTGGGAAAGAGACCCATTGAACCCGTTTGAAGAGGATCGAAATGAATCAGCTGGGATTCCGACGGGGGTTACCAAAGTCGCGGTCAAACGTCTTTGGACAGGGTCGCAATCCGATGCGGCGGAGTTCCATATCAGCCATCTACTAGCCCGCACTGGGTCTCAACATGTCGTCAAGGCGTACGACAAAGATATCCTAATGAAGGATGTTAGTGATGAAGACAGAACGCTGTACTTGGAGTTCTATGAAGGAGGAACTCTTAAAAATCTGATGGACAGGATCAAGGCGTAAGGACCACGTTCACTTATTTCTCTTTATTTCGGCTCCCCTGAGATGACTTTGAGCTGATGAAACCTAGTCAGACTAGTCTTTCAAGACCACTGGAGGAGAAGTTTATTTGGTAAGTTGCCTATCACCCTTTTCTCACTTACCTTTTAACGGAAACCCATATTCTGATGAATTCTTAGGCGCTACCTAGAGTGTATTGCCGCGGGAGCTGCCGTCATGAAGCATGGAAACGAAAATCTTGAAGGAGAAAGTTGGAAAAAGTCCGTAGTTCATTATGATATATCTGAACACAACAGTAAGCGAACCTGCCCCTGTCTTGTGGGTACCAAAGGAAAAGGGCTAACCAGATATTTGTAAAGTCCTTGTGGGAACCAAGAATGAAGTGGACCACAAACAAACCCCCGTATTGAAGGTTGGTAGAGCAAATCCTCTCTTTTGAATCCCTTTCCTGTGAGATAACTAACGAATTCTGCCCCCTTTGCAGATCAGTGATTTTGGCACGTCCTACAAAGTTAAATATGTCGATGTTGAAGATACCGGGAATAATAGTGACGACGATGCCACAGATACTGACAGCGGTAATACCGACGATGAGGACGGGAAAGTCTTTGGTGATGTGGCAGCAGATACCTGCGCGTCAGATATGTGGTAAGCTTCCGTTTTTACCTTCCTATCTTTAATAGGATCTCGACACTCTCTTACTCTCGCTGCAAAAGGCGGGTACTCATCTGATACTGACCAAATGCTCCAGGCACCTTGGAAAACTGGTCGTCAAGTTATTAAAGGGACACAGCGAGGAAAGCGATGTAGATCTTATGAACTTCTACGAAGAGCCCAGTTTATGGTGGGAGGACGACTACGATGAAAACCTTTTCTACTTCGATTACGATCAGACCAAGGACGCTATCCTGACCATGGGCAGGTCAATTCTCAAGACGCCCTACAGTGTTACCTTGAGGTCTGTTGCCGTGAGGATGTTGGCTTACGCGATGCGAGATCGGATTACTCCTAGGGAGCTGCTGAAAATGTGTAAGGATAATATCAGGATTTGTGATGAGGCGGAGAAAGTGTGGGAGGAGACGGCGGTTACTGGACAACCTGCTCCGGTGGGCGACGACTTGGGAGGAGGAACAGGGATGGGAGGGGGCAAAGATAAGAAAACAGAAAAGGAAAAAGAAAAAGCAAAGGCTAAGGACAACGGAAAGGGCAAAGAAAAAGCAAAGCCCTCAATAGGCAAAAGTCGCGCCTACGCCCGCGCCAGAATCCTCGAAGACGAGCCACCAGGACCAGAAGACGACACGGACGTAGAAGGTCTAGACGACCAGGAGGAAACACGAGATAAGGGCAGGCGACTTAATGTCATTCGGGATCGAGAAAGACTTCACGATGCCATGAGGGATGTAGGACATGGTGAGAGCGATGTGGAAGCGGAAATAGACGCCGAGGTGAAGACTGCTAAGGCAAAGAAAAACGATGCGCGGCGTAATACGCGAGTAGAGGAGAATGAGAAAAAGAGAAAACGGAAGAGTGATGAGGTACCGCAGGATAAGCCAGGAGTGGAAAATAAGAAGTGGAGGAAACGGGAGAGTGATGGAGATGGGTCGTCGAGTAGTGATAATGGTAGCGCGTCAGTATGAGGTGAAGTACATACCTCTATACTATAAAATAAGGAACAAATCTAGAAAAGTAAATCTAGGCTCTGAGACATTCGAGAAGTTATAGAGTTAGTACCTTATAAAAAAAAAGGGGGGGGGGGTTATAACCGTCTTAGAATAGTTATATAGTTTAAATCGTCTTAGGATTATCCTAGGATTATCTTGTCTCAGCACCCAGACCCTCCTTATAAAGGCTTTTGGTGGTAGGCTTTCACTCCCCCCCCCCACGTGACCTACCCGCTCCCACCCGACCCCGCCCCTCTAGGTCTAAGAAAACGAACAAGGTCGTTAAAGCTAAAAATAGCTATTTTTACTTTCTCTAAATAGAATTAAGCCTATAGCGCTTTTAGTCTTATTTTATAACTATACTATTTATTAAGATATAGTAAACTAGGATTTATAAAGCTAAATATACTCTATAAAGTACCTATAGCTTATTATAATAAGACGTGGTTTAGTAGAATAGTTAACGAAGAGTAAAAAACCCTTTTTAACTAAGTAATAAACGCGATTTTACCCCCTTAAAAACAAGTATATTAGGGTTAATTCTTATTCTACTAACTTCTATATAGG
Source organism: Hymenoscyphus occultus (assembly GCA_900536445.1). Classification (NCBI taxonomy): domain Eukaryota; kingdom Fungi; phylum Ascomycota; class Leotiomycetes; order Helotiales; family Helotiaceae; genus Hymenoscyphus; species Hymenoscyphus occultus. Next base: position 15,295 of record UNPT01000262.1, read on the forward strand.
CTTAAAAGAAAGCCCTTAATTAGCTATATAAAATACTAATCTATAAGCTAAATCTAACTATTGTGACGGTTCTGACAATCACGTGCCACTTGTATCACGTGGCGCCGCTTAGCGCCGCTTAGCGACCCACACCATGTATGTAGACTCGAGCTCCCTCGAGCTCTCCTCTTCTCTTCAGCTTAGAATCTTCGAATAGACAGTTCTACGATTCCATAACCTATACCTTGGACGCCCACGGGCAACATATCGTACGTGTCGTTACAACTATATTCTATATAAAACCCTTATTTAAGAGTTTCTAAATAGTTTAAAAAACTCCGCTTTTCCTTCTAAGGTAGGTATAGTTATATTATATTAAGACCGTTACTAGTAGATTGTGAAGGTTCGATTTCGAGTTTTATAGTGAATGGATTAGCTTGAGTGAATAGGGGTATTCGGTATTCCGTAGCTATTTAGTTAGTTCTACCGCGAGGAGTTCTCTCCTTCTCTCCTTGCGGACAATCTAATTAATACCCTACCCTGACATAGATATAGTTATATTATTTTTATACTATCCCCTTAATAATATATATATATAACTAGCTTTTTTGGTTTATAATTTCCTATTTAAGTAGTCGAAGTAATCGGAATAATACCTAGACGTATTATAAGGCTTATCCCGACTTACTTCGTACTAACTAAGTACCTTAGAGGGGAAAGCGGAGTTTTTTAGACTATCTAGAGACTTTTAAAAGAGGGTTTTATATAGAATCTAGTCCTAGGGAAAAAACCGCTAGGTGATAGGAGAAGGGCGGTTTATATATAAAGATAGTTATATTAATAAAATTATTAAGAATAGTTTCCTATATATAAAAGCGTTCTAAGACTATTCTAAGACTATTCTAGAACTATCTTAAACCTATCTTAAACCTGTTCTAAATCCTACTCCTAAGTGTATATATAGTTACGTAAGGTAGGGTACGTAAGGTACTCCCGACTTATACTCGAGCACCTATAGGTATATATTCTACCTATAGTAATATCCCTTAACTACTACTACTAATATTGTACGTTATATTACCTATAATATACGCCCGTTAAATTTTGCTAAATTAACTAAATTTAATACTTATATTTTTATAACGTTAGGGTTAAGCGTATAGGAGTACTACCGAGTGTGACGGTTATGGTCACGAGGGCTGGATGTCACATGCTCGCTTAGCGAGGCGCGCTAGTACTAGCGTGCGCGACCTGTATTTAGTTCCCAGCTCTCTCGAGCTCTCCTTCTCTCCTCGTCTTTAGTCCTAAGAATAGAGTGTTGTTTGTTCCGACTGTCCAGAAGCACGTCTGTCACACCGAGTACGTAATATAGCTCGTACGCCGCGGCTCCGCGCCCTATATACGGCTTTATAGGATACTTTTCCGTACTATCCCGGGACCGTCCCGGGACTATCCCGAGAGCGTCCGAAAAGTATTCGAGAACTATTCGAGAACGATTCTAAGACTATTTATAAACTAAACTATCTAAATATAAAATATTTATAATCTAAGACTATTTATAAGTAAAATAGTATTAAAACTATTTTATATTTAAATAGTTATTAATTAAAAACTATTTATAAATAAAATAATTTTAAAACTATTTAATATTAAAATAATTATTAATTTAAACTATTATACTTATAAATAGTCTTAAGACTATTATTTATTTAAATAGTTATAAATTAAAAGCTATTTAGCTTTTAAAGTATCTTATATTAGTTTAAGATTTAAAATAGTTTTTATAATAAATAGTTATATAATTTTAAATTATCTAGAAATAATTTTATAATAGTTTTGTATTTAGGAACTATTCTATAACTATCTAAAAAACTTCGCTTTCCCCTCTAAGGTACGGTTATATTTTACTAATACTGTGACGACACGTACGATATGTTGCCCGTGGGCGTCCAAGGTATAGGTTATGGAATCGTAGAACTGTCTATTCGAAGATTCTAAGCTGAAGAGAAGAGGAGAGCTCGAGGGAGCTCGAGTCTAAATACATGGTGTGGGTCGCTAAACGACGCCACGTGATATAAGTGGCACGTGATGGTCAGAACCGTCACAAATACCGTGGCTAGTAGATACGATTATATTTTATTAAGACCGTCACTAGTAGGTATAGTTATATTATTTTTATACTATACTATACCCGTCTTATAAAATAATAATCTCGAATTTAGAAGGGTACTTAGACAGATCTCTAACGGTTATAAATTTATAATAGTCTTATATTTAGTAATAATTCTAGGATAGTCTAGCGACGGTTACCAAGGATCCCTACTTTCCTATAAGGTATAGATTATAGCCTCTATTAGTTATAAGTAAGAAAGTAAATCTAATAGAATCTCTAGTAATTATATCTATAGAAAGGTATCCTATTCTTAAATATATTACCTTTATTCCTATCCTCCTATTCTAACCTAATAAATATAAAAGAAATCTCCTTCTCTCTTTCTCTCCTTCTCTCCCTCCCCTCTTCCCTCCTTTCCCCTCCCTCCCCCTCCTCTGGCGGTATTCTATTCTATTTCAATCTATTATATAACATATTCTAACAAATTAATAATTGACAATTAATATAATTAATCTAAATAGAACAAATAAAGTTAATCCTTCTAAATATTTCAATTTTTCAATATCTCAATTTCCAAATATCCCAAAACTTACTCCTACCTTACGCTAACAATAACCCCCAAAACTAAATTTTCATTATTCTTTTCCGTTTATTAGCCAGATAGGAGCTACAGTACCTAGGTATGTATGCCAGGTAAACGCTTTCCTTGATTGATTTGGATTTATATTAATGTACATGTGCCATTTCCATTTCCATTACCAGTTCCATTTCATATCCCTTCCATTACCCTTTGATTTCCATTTCATTCCCTTCCGTATTCCCCACTAGCCCGTTATGCCCGTCCAGTGTCCACAATCTCCTCCACTCAACTCGAGAGAGGAACCAGTAAAGAAAATGACGCGGAACAACCTATCCATCCATCTATCTAACAAACAGATACCCCCTTCTTCCTTCCCCCTTTCCCATTTCCACCAAGTACTCACTCACTCAGCAAGCACACACCTAAGCATACTCAAAAACCCTTCCCGCAGCTTCCCCACCTCCACAACAACCGGCTTCACCGGCTCCCCCGCCGTCCTTCTCAGATGATCCTGCCTCTTCGCACGCCGTTTCCTCTCGAGGGCAATCGGGTCCATCTCCTCATCCTCACTCCCCTCATCCCCACTTTCACTCTCACTCTCATAATTGATCTCCTGAAGATCCATGACATCCACCCCGAAATCGGCACTCGTCAGTCCCACCGCGAAGGCCGGTTCCGTGGCAGAATTCGGTACCGTGCCTTCCGCGGCCATCTTCTGCCGTGTCTTGTCCTGATGCCATTTTTTGCGGGCTTCTTGCCAGGAAATTAATTGGTCGATCTCAGCGATGGCTTTTTCTTTGTCGATTTGGCCAATAGAGATGGCGCCTGCCATGAGGGCGTTGATATCGAGTTTTCCAGCCTTGGGGCCGTGACGGAGGAACTCGAGGATCCCTTCTATCCAGCCCATGAGTTGGGTGAAGAGGCCGTTGTCGTGGGTATGTACTTCGTGAACGAATTTGTAGAAGTTGTGTTCGTGTCGTTGGCAGAGGTCGATGAAGGCTTGGACTGTTTGGTTGGGGTCGGCGGAGACGTCTTGTTCGCGGCATTTATCGACGACCTATAATAATCAGCCAAAGAACCATCAGCTCAGTTGGTGCAAACTTACCTGAATCATATCATCTACAAAAACAGCAAAATCAGTCACGCTGTTGTACACATTCGCTGATTTGTAGACTCGAACCAGTGGCTCATAGAAGATGGTGAAGAGATCTCGAAGAAGTTGCAGTGTAACTGGCTCTTCAATCATACTCAACATCATAGCCTTATCCCGTTGTCTGGTGTAAAGCTTCAAAAGCTGCTTCAAATACGAGAACAGCTGTGCACCCTGTTTCATTTCCTCATCAACATTATCCACCGCGTTATTCCAAGCAACCCAAGCATTATAGATCTTGCCGATTTGAGTAGAGTTAAGTGGTGGTTCGATATCATCTGATCTCAGTATGGCAATGATGATATCCACACCATCATCCTCCGACTCGCGTCGAATAACATTCTTGATATTTTCTGGAGCATCGCAGAACTTCTTCAATTTCTGGCAAAACACCGGTTCGTCAATCTTTGAGGTTAAAGCATCAATCGATTTTTGGAAACTCCGCATTCCATCATTCAAAGTGAGTGAGAATATTCTCTGCATGAGAGATCTGGCACCAAATGGTTGAGCCAAGAATATATCCAGAACACTTGACATCACCATAGCCGGATTAGCTATCCGAATTGCGTTTTTCATGATAGTATAAGGAATCATGGAATGAATCTTCTTCGCCTGTGCAAAAAGATCCGGTGAGTTGTCTTCTGCCAGGAAAAGGTGATAAATCGTTGCTGCAACCTCAATTCGTAGCCACTCGGCAAACTTCTGATACTGCATACTTAGATCCTGGATCGTTTCTTTCTCCTTGATTTCTTGAAATAAACTCGTAAGGCCATTATTTTCAACGATATCTCGACGGAATCTGTTCAAGAATTAGTCAAGTTTCGCATCCTAAGCTAATTCACTTACTGCTCCATGTAAACATCTAGTTCTGCGGCACGTTTTCTTGCCACTTCATAAAACTTCTTTTGCTCTTCAACCCTCTTTTCATCCATCGCTTTTCGACGTAATATGTCATCGACATCCGCGTCTGTAGGTGTTATTGGTTCGAATGTCAGGAATTCAGAAATAGCTCTAGTATTAGCAATTTGAGGATTTGCAAGTAGATTTCGAAGGAACGCCCGTAGTGAAATTCGCTGAGTTTCCCTCCATAATGTCACGGGCTAAAAAGGTCAGTACCAGAATACACCAAAGGAATCAAGAATTGACTTTACCTCTGCAGTTATGGGAGATAGCGTTCTCCCATCCATAGAAGCTCTAGGAGATCTAGCTCCATTTGCTGTCGTTCCACTAAACGAGTACTGAGATCCACTTCTTCGATGGTCTTCCCAAAAGTTAGCATCCACTAAAAACATTTATGTGCGATGGAAATACCTTTTACAGATAAACTCTTCATCTGTCTATCAAGCGCCGCAGTCCCCAGAGTAGAAACCGACGAAACACTCGCATCATCATCATCCTCATCCTTTCCCATAGCAGCACCTAGCAAATTCGACGCCGTAGAACTCTGCTTGTTCTTCTTCGGTAAGGGAGGAAGGACCTTTCCAGGTAATTCGGTTTGTAACTTCTTGACTAATCTCGCGAAATCTCCATACCGTCTTCCAATAAAGAATTCGAGGTCGTTTCTTTTCTTGACTCTGAGTATGAACTCCTGCGACAAGATATTAGTAAAGATTGAGATGTTCGGTTGTGTTTAGCGCTTGCGAGAGACGTACAGCATGTTTATGATACCGAATATTCCTCTTAATACTCTTCATCCTCACACCCGCAACATTAACATCCCAGCCATTCATATAATGGCCCTCAGGCAGCGTCGACAAAACTCCATGATCAATCGCACCCGCATCCACAACTTCCAGTTCAGAAAACCGTATCCTCTCCTCATATCCAGACGCAGTAGGTACCCCCGAGACCATCATAAGCTCCACCAACTTCTGCGCTTTGATAGATAACTTTCTGCGTTTCGTTTCTTCTAACCGGTCTTCGGAGGAGGAAATATGTTTATTCGCAAAGGATTGTAAAAACTACCACCTCAACATCAGCGTCCATATTCATCAAGATCCCACCATCCCAACCCAAATCAAGGGAGAGGAAAAAACGTACGACCTGCAACTTATCCTGCCAAAACTCCTTCTCCTTCGCGCGATCCAGAAATGGGAACTCGCGGACATGATGCACAAAGATATACCGCAAAATCGGCAAATCACTATCAAGAGGCGACACCTCCCCGAATTCCGATTTGAACGGCGCGCCGAAACGCTGTAGTGCCGTGGGAGAGTTCAGCTCCGTGATCTCGAATTTGACTTGTTGGGATATGAGCTCGCGCTTGAGATCTATTGCATGGGTTAGTAGTAGAAAGGGAGGACATTCAATGCCATGTGGAGGAGCAAAGGTGGATATGCCATACAATGTTCCTGCTTTCCCGTAAGCGTTTGTCCGCTCTTTTCTGGTTTCGCCATTTCGTTTCCGCTGTCAGAGGGCTGGACGGTGCCATTTGTCGTCATTGTTGCGCTTTGAAGTGCGATGGAATGAAATGGGATGGAGTGTTGCCTCCTCCTTCTATCTCCTGTCGCGCGAATCTCAGAAGTATCGTCAAAGAATTATTGAGGTAGAAGCGAGCAAGATTAAATTCCTCTACACCCTTTGCGCGTAGAAAAGTAAGGTAGGTGAGTGGTGAGAGGGTACGAGTATGTAAGATATGGTGTGGATTGAGTATGGCTGAAGCACTGAAGTGGAAGCGGCTGTCCGGTTGGTAGCGGGGTATTGCAGTATTACGGAGGGGTTCTTCCTAGGATACGTATGACCTCAAGCAACAATAAAAGGATATCGTGTATTTGTAGAAGAATGCAAAAGGATTCAAGTTCAAGAGCAGTAGAGTACTCGAGTATGCAATTATTTGTTATTTACGCCACCCATTTAGGAAAGTGAATAATACCTGGATGCGATGAAAAAGAAGCGCAAGCTGAGCCACATTCACATCACCACCCACCCACCAAACCCCTGACGATGATGACGAAACAAGAACCGGGTTGCGCTGAGTATTGCCTCCACTCTCCAGCCCATTTGCGCATCACTCAAGTCTCACTCACCACCGAACCCCAGTCGGGAGAGCAATTGTTGGTTATATACACGCAATTATTTGCCATTGACCTACGCCATGTCCCTATGTCGAATATAGAGTTTGCTGCGGAAAGAGCCTATTTACAATCTAGTGTTTCCATCACCCTCCCTCTCTGGTTACTCCGTACTTAGTGGGGCTGGCAATCAACCTGGTACAATTCGAAGTATTCCAGAAGATCTGACCTGACCTGGAAATACCTAGGAAGGACGTGGACGTGCCAAGTATTCAGACTGTCCATTATTCTCGGCATCCTTCTCATATACCTGCTCAGCCTCTATTTCAGAAAGCTTGGTCGGGAGAGCTTGGTGAAAATGCGCAGCTCAGCTCATAGAAGCCGTGTTATCCACCGTACCTCACTCAGCCATCATAAGTAGCGATTCCATCACAGCTCATCAAAGATCTTTAGTCGAGGATCTTCTTCCAGCTCTCCCTCCTCTTTGTTCCGCAGAAGTTCCAATAGACTCAACGTCTTATTCTTCGCCTGCAGCGACTCATCTCCTAGCTCATCGAGATGCGGTATATTCGAAGTATTCCTTCCCATCACCACACCCTTCTGCGCTCGACTAGGCGAGTACGAAAACAGGAATCTTAAAAGAAAAATAACCGCAGCAATACTGATAATGGCCCAAAGAAGTCGTAACCGTCTCCTAGTCCTCTCCTTCCATTCAAACTCGCGCTTTTCCCAGCTCTCTACCCGCTGGCGAATGATTTCCACTCTTCCCCCGAGAATTTCAATCTTGTCCCTTCCTTCTCGTACTCGTTCTTGTAACCCAGAGACTTTCTTCTCCTGACTTTCGAAGCCTTCGAAAGCTTCCAATTGTCCCCGAACTTCATTAACCACTTCCTCGCTTTCGGCCTTGAATTCTTCGTTCAGGTTGCGCGTCATGGTCGCTAGTTCTTTCATGGATGTAATTGTGTTCTGGAGGACGCTGAGTTTCTCCAGGACGGCGTAGTATGTATTATCTAGTCGCATAGTCGTGTTATTCGATAGAGTATTCAGATTAAGTATCGCGTTTCGTAGTTCTCTGTCGCAATCGCGTTAGTGATCCATGTCTGTAAATATAAGACCGCGCCGCAAAAGAAATGGAACCTACATAGCCCTCTGCTCCCCTCTCTCCATCTCGTCAAGCACCTCCCCTTCCTTAACCCTCTCCCTCCCATCCCCATCCTCCCCTCCCGTTCCCAGAAAACTGGTCCTACGACTCGCATCCCGGCTCTCACTCGGCGTAACAACCTCACTCGTCGTACCCATCTCACCATTCACCGATTGGGAATTTGCGCCCGCGCTCTGAAAACCCTCCTTCTCTCGTTCCTTATCCTTATGATGGCGCGAAACATGGGGGTGATGGTGATGATGCTGCCGATGCAGTTTCGGGAAAGCAGAGAACTCGGAAATGGAACGGGTGACTTGATGTCGCGGACGGGTGGGGGATGTCGTCGCGTGGATGTGTTTGCTGGAGTGCGATGTGTCGAGAGGTGCTATGGGGAGGTTGGCTGACATTATGGTTGGAGGTTTGGGTGGTGGATGGGTTGGTGTTGTCGGTGCTGAGAGAGTTCGGACGAGTCGTGGTTCGCCATGCGCAAGTTGGATGATTCGCATGTGACGACGGGGTGGGATCAGTTTCTCCATTTTTTTCGTTCATGCCTGCTAGCTTCGTATGATTGGGGGTTTTTGTCAAGAGTTTCAGTTTGGTTTTCTAGGTAGAGAGATTTGTATATTTATGGAGATGCAAATTGTGGTTCTCAGTCCTCTTTCAGACCGCCTTTATTTCATCACACTACACTCACGCAAGCAAGGCCAGTAAGTACAAAGCATTGTCTTACTTGAGCGTTGACCAACTGCAGGTGGGAATCAATCAATCCAATAACTGGCGGGACGACGGATCGTACCGAATTAATTGAATGCCTATGTAGCCTGTGAATGGCACAAATTCATAATCATAATGCAAGATCAATCCTCCCTTAACGCCAAGTTCCCCGTAGGTGCCCAACGCCAACAATGTAATGCAATGCTTTGATATATCGCGATAAGGTATCATGATTTCAACATTTTGTTTCGCTTTTCCTTTCTCTTTAGTCGCTCGACTCGCTTCTTGTGCATCGTCTCTGCTAATTTCTCGTATCGTGCTTTTTCTTCTTTCGCTAGTCGCTTTTCCTTCAAGGCTGCTGTCCGTCTCTGCAATAGAAAATCAGCTTGATAACTAGAGCAGAATGCATGGCGCCATGGGGTGATGTATAGCTGTGATGCATAGCGCAACCCAGAAGCAATCAGCTATCATAACATACCAGTCTCTCGGCCTCCTTCTCTTCCTTCATTTCCTTTTCCTTTGCCTTGACTGCGGCCATAGCAAGCCTCTCTGCCTGTCGCTTTTCATATGTGGAATTCCCAGCCTTCGGCCGGAATGCGGTCTTGGGTTCATGCCATTGCTTTCCTGTAGGGTGTTAAGAGAAGCTCTCGTGATGAAGAGGTCAAATGTTGCGGGCATACCATTTTTGCGCATACCCTGTGGCGGGGCAAGCTTGGGCGCGGGAACCGCAGCAGCAATCTCAGTAGACATGGTAATGATAGCAGTCAAAGGAAGTTGTGATGGAGGAGACAGAAGCTTGCGCAACGAAAAATAAAATGGAGAAGCAAAAGGCAGGTGGGGTGAAGCTTCGACTCAGATTGGTGTAATCAGCTCACATCCGATGCAGATAGAGTGGACGAGTGGAAGAGGCCGCAGACGCTAGAAAAACCTTGATCGCTTGATCTGATAAGATTACAGTTCCTAGCGCCATCTATGTGGGCCCTTGCGCCGTTCCGCGAATCGAAAGCGCCGCTTCTGGACTCGCCCCTCCAGGAAAGAAAGTTGAGACTCCCATGTGCCTGCGAGGTTTGTGGAAGAGATGAAAATGTTCGTCACAGCCCAACCACGAATATCCGAAACCGCTCCGAGTGGTCTTTACTTATAAGAAGCCGGCTGCTGCTCCTGTCACTTCCCTCGAATCTCAGCCGGCGCAAATCTCGCTGCCCAACATTGGTTCTTGACTGACCGCTCTGTGCTCTTCTCTTGGACAATCGATATCGATATGCTCCCTCGGTAGCCCCGCGATACTGGCCCACGACACTCCAAGTCTTTCTTTTCCTCCGCCTACCATCCCACACACCGGATGGCGGTTTGAACATCGCAGGAAGTGATTACACCCTTCTTGCCAGTTGCCAAACTTTAATTACGGTTACCTGCTTTCGCCTCGTCCCGTCCTTGACATCATTGTCCCAACAGGAACTGTGAATCGTTGCAACATATTTCCGAAAATTACAACATCCTCCGAAACAGTCAACGTCGATTGTTGCTCCCAAATCCAAATTGCTGTCCGTTCGGTAGTTTGACGACGTTATTGGGAATCAGTTCTAGAAATACATTATTCCTAGACCAGCGCATCCATTACCCACTTCTTCCTATAACGAGCCCATTCCAAGGACCGCTTCGTCGTATAAGATGTCGATTGCTGCAACCGCAGACTTTGCGCCTCCTTCCCCTCCTACCGCCAAAGCGAAGGGAAGGGAAGCATTGATGGACGCTTTGGAAGATATTACATTTGGCTCGGTAAGCTTCTTGTGACCAAATGATGACTCAACTAACAAAGATCAGATTGCCGGTGTGGCAGGCAAGTACATCGAATATCCCTTCGACACGGTAAAAGTACGCCTACAATCCCAGCCTGATCACCTTCCTCTCCGTTATACCGGTCCCATAGACTGCTTCAAACAATCCCTTCGAAATGACGGCTTCATTGGGTTATACCGTGGAATAAGTGCACCATTGGTAGGAGCCGCTCTCGAAACCAGCAGTCTGTTTTTCTGGGAAAGAGTAGGGAGAGAATCCCTCTTCTCAGCAGGATTATACAACCGCGAAAAGCCCCTTCCACTATCCGCACTATGGCTCACAGGTGCTATCTCCGGCGCGTTCACATCTCTCGTCCTCACACCCGTAGAGCTGGTAAAATGCAAAATCCAAGTCCCAGCAACCTCAATCTCAGACGGCATACGTCACAAAGCTCCTACACCATTAGCCGTTATTCGAGAGGTGTTTCGACACCAAGGAATCAAGGGCTTCTGGAATGGCCAACTAGGTACCTTAATCCGCGAAACAGGCGGTTGCGCAGCATGGTTTGGAAGTAAGGAAACCGTCACTCTCCTCTTCCACCGCTTCAACAATCGCCATTCCCATACCGTTGCAAATCTCTCGCCAGAACTAGAATTACCACTACTACCCTTATGGCAACAAGCTCTCGCCGGTGCTTCTGCGGGAATGTCATACAATTTTCTCTTTTTCCCGGCCGATACAATCAAATCACGAATGCAGACAAGTTCGTTAGCACCTGGCGCTCCACCATTACGCTTCTGGAATGAAGGCGTGGTGCTGTGGAGACAGTACGGACTGAAGGGACTTTATCGAGGTTGCGGGATAACGGTCGCTAGGAGTGCGCCGAGTTCGGCGTTTATCTTTATTATTTTTGATGCGCTGAAGGGGAGGTTTCATATGAGCTGAATTCGAATTCTGTAGAAGGATTTGCGGCGAGTTTGGACATACATACCTACCTGCCTGTGGAAAGAGTGGAAGGTTGTATATACTCGGTATTTGCCGGACCAAAAAGAAAGGAAGGAATTTCTCATTGCATAGAGAGAGATACAGATGAAATATGTCAAGATGGCATTTCTGGATATAGAGTCGGCCGGCGGGAGGAAAGTCTTTTTTGTGGCGTTCGGTATTAATGGGATCTCAGTGTCATCGAAAAGTCATCCTTCTTTGGTTTGGGATATGCACATCGGAGACGAAGGAGTTTGGCGTGTGCTATGGATTGCCATACAATTCAATTTTTGGTTAAGAAAAAGAGGAGAAGAGAATCAAAAAGGAGCGGAAGGAAAAGTGGATAGTTAGATCTAGACTAGATAAGGTATACAGACTAGATTTCTCTTCTATTATATTTTATCGCCAAAGATTACGAATTTACGTAATTTGATACTGTAGGTCAGTAAGTTTCTACCTGGTGGAGGTGGGGTTGTATATACTGAGCTCTATATATCAATTGAAGTGTTGTAAGAGTCAAAACGTGAGGAGCTTCTGTATTACAGTATGAGAATCACCTTCCGTCTGCAGATATCTGTTTCTGTTCAGAGAAGTGATATTTGGGACCACGGCGCTAGTCTTGAGCAAGATATTTGTATAGAATAATTGAGGTGCTTGTGCGGAACGGGGAACAATACTATTGTTGCCTAATAACTTGGCACGATAGCTTCGCGCTATCTGTATCTTTCCCCCTGATAGCTTAGACACCTGATACGGTTATAAATAGATACCACATACAGACCTAGGTATCTCTATTCTTTGGCATTTCCATGACAATAGGTTTATCTCCTCTACAACGAATTCCGATGATGATAAAGAATTAGGACTCTGAGGCTCAAAGCTTTGTACGATAAGCTCTCAACCCTCAAATCTTTCTCTTTGGTATGTAGTTGAACAAAGCATCTCAACTCCTATATCCCATAAAAGGATTCTCCTCCCGTAGACAAAGACTCTCATGCCCTGGAATTAATAGAAGGGAAGTGGTGGCTATTGTCTTCTCTATATTGGGGTGTTATTGACATCAAGTACTGGACACCTGAAAGAAAGAAAGGTTGATACAGAAATAGATGCGGTCTCTTTGTGAGTGGTGGTAGGGTGTCTTTTCTTTGAGAGATAATATATATATACTTGGGTTTGTTCTGTTGTTCTGTTGTTCTGTTTATAATTTAATTCAATTCTTTTCGATACATTTACGAACTTCCTGATCTTGATAGCTTTCTTTGATAGAAGCTTTTCTTTTTTATAACCTTTTCATTACTTCGATATATTTGTTTCCAACATATTGTATTTCTTTGATAGAAGCAATTTTGCGATTTCATAATTTTACGACTTGCGACTTTTGATTCGAAATATTTGTTTCTGAATTATTAAACTTCTTTGAAAGATAATTCAAAATTACCGCTTTACGACTTACAACTTACAACTTAATTCGAAATACTCATTTCCAAATTATCAAACTTCTTTGAGAGAAGCAAATTCATATTTACCGCTTTACGACTTACAACTTAATTCGAACTATTCCTTAATACGATAATTCTCCTTCTTTGATAGAAGGATTATACACTAATCTCAATATGAGTAACATTAACAACAGTCCCTACAAACCTACTGACAGAGAGCTTGTTTTTCTCCAAAACACAAATGATATAACCCCGATAGATAACCCTCTACTACCCTTCGACATCCCATCAACAAGACGCCCAAGAGATTACCTACCTCGACACGACTTGCCCTTTGGCAAAAAGGTAGCAGAATGGCAGCAAGAATTCTACGGCCTGCCAAATGTCCCTGCTTACCGTACAGAGCCAGAGATAGCACCAATGAGGCCCGGTGCCCCAACAGTCGTCGGCATTTTCTACACGCTTCCTCAAACAGGTAAACAAAGACGGCCCATTGACGTTTACTTTAACCGAATCAAAACTCTGGCCAAGATGAACCACCAAACAATTCTCTACGTCACACCCGAAGTCGCAAACAAGGTTAGAGCTTATCGCTCTGATCCATGGTGGATTATCATCGACCAGTTCTCTAGCATATGGAAGTTCCCAAACAACACATACCAGCAAGAGAATTTCCTCAATACCCAACGACAGCTCTTTGCCGAATTTGATGGCTGGGCTGAGGGTTCTTCTTGGAGACCTAATGGAGCATATGATAATGGTTCCATGACCGCAACATACAATGCCAAGGTCTTCATCACTTATGATGCAGTCATGAGGAACCCATTTGGTAGCGAGAAATGGGCTTACTTTGATGTGGGTTTGTATGATGATCAAGGTCCCACTGATTCCGAGGGTGTTATGTGGGGTGAGTTGTTCAGGGAGCAACTCGACGAAGCTAAGTTTGACCGCTCCATTTCCGTCTCTAAAGATACAGGTATAGTAATAGGCGAGTATAGCCAGAGCGACGAGTACGGATGCTTGGGCATCAACCACCAATGTTTTACTGATCCCAAGAAAGCATGGCTATGTCTCCATTTCATCGCCAACGTCTGGGTGGGAAGTTCCTTGGGAATGCTAAACTATTCTGTTAGATTCATGCAAACCGTGGATGATCTCGATGCCAATCGTCGGTACACTGGACGCGAGGAGATGGTAATTCCTTGGGTGGCTACTCGTTATCCCAACACCGTCTTCTCAATTGCAAGAGTCCCTGGACCACCGGGGATGACTTGCGCCAATGATTATCCTATGAAGTGGTGTTATACCACTTGGGGTGGCCCAGATACCGTCCCAGAAATCGCGGAGCCACTGGAAACATTGTTCTGCGAGGGATATGTTTCCAAGAGACCGTTTTTGGCTGCAGGAGGTTTATTGGATAAGGGACTTGGAGAGAAAAAGGACCCGGAATTGTTGAATCCACACGACGAACCTCTGAGGATCCAGTTCGCAGAGGAGAAATGGGCCGAGCAATATGCCGCCAAGCGCGATAGACTTACCTATGGCGTGGAACTGGAATTCGCTGTTGCAGGACTTGCTCCCGAATTCGAAGACCCAGCTCCAAATGACCCCCGCTCTGTACGTGGTGTTCTTGGTACCGCTCGACCAAATGACCAAAATAAGGTGAACATCAGAGTCCTGAAGTATATCACCTCTATTCTTACGAGTTATGGAATTCCCGCAGAAGCGAGAGAGGGTACACCCCCCTCTGCATTGAACCCTATCGAAAAGCCATGGACTGCCAAAGATCCCAAGTCATGGATCGTCACAACGGATGATAGCATCGAGCCTACCGCAGATGGCGACTACTATTTCCACAAGATCGAAATCACATCTCCCGCTTTCTACTATGGCAAAACCTCCCTGGAAGCCGTCTCTCAAGTCTGCGGAGTCCTCAACTCCAACCTCCGGATCCAACTTAACGAAAGTATGGCTCTGCATGTACACGTCGGAAACGGAACAAAGGGCTTCACAACCGAGACCGTCCGAGGAGTCATGGCAACCGCCTTCACATTCGAGCCGCAAATCGAAAAGATCCACCCCAAATCTTTCCGTGGCGAGTACAAGTATGGTCCCAACCTGCGCGATTTCTCTCGACTACGAAACATGCAAGAATGGATGAAATTCTCGGGAACTGGATTGACCAAACACAAGGTCTTTTACCGCGAGGCACGCTATCTAACACAATCGCTTAACAAAATCCTCGCCTGCGATGACATCCAAGAAATTGCCGAGTTGACAGCTTACAGCCTCCCCGAGGTCGACGGAGCACGAATGGCATATAACATCAACTACCTCCTCTCCCCCCAACCGGGCACCATCGGCGTCGCCGGATCCAAGAAAACCATCGAATTCCGACAACACGAAGGTACCGTCGACCCACGACGAGTAGTCAACTGGATCCGTTTCTGTGTTGGTCTCGTCGAGTTTGCAGATATCTGTGAGCCCGAGACCTTGAACAACTTCCTGCGACGGAACATTCATGATTCGCTGAATACCATGAATATGGGGATGATCTGTGAGGCGTTGGGTATGCGGAGGATTGGTTGGTATTACCATCAGATTGTTGGGGAGGGCGAACATGCTGTGTATTGGCGCACGCTTCAGACGGAGAGGCAGTATCTTGATCCGGCGAAGTGGGAGGCGGGTTGGAGGAGTACGCTTATTGGGTATAATGATAATGATGGGGGGATGATGGTTGTTCATAGGCCGTGTCCTTGATTGGTTGTGAGGTATGCTTTCTCGCTTAATTAATGACTAGACTTTGGGAAGGTATCATGGTAAGGATGTTTTTGGTTTTGGTTTGAAATGTTTTAGAGCATGGATTTTGGAGTTTGGTTTTGATAGCATTTTTAATCGCATTTTATTTATTCTAAAAACTTGGTCTTTATCTCATTTGGAGCTTACGTGTAACACTTGAAAAAGAAGAAAAGACTTTGCTATAAGCGAGAGACTAGTCTATTAAACTAGATATACCCTTATCGGTTGCAATTTTAGAGATAAATTTAGGTATAACTTACAATGTTTGGAACATAAAGTAAGGTATTACAGTATATAAGTTACTAGCTCCTACGAAATCCGCGAAACTTGGACTTCTATACTACATTTACTATATTTACCTTCGCAAGCTAAACAAACTCTTAGTTCTCTTATTAATTAGAACAAATCTCCATTAGAAAACCTCGCCACTGAAAAGACTACTTCTCCCCACCGAAAAAAGAACTTGATAGTAATAAACCCCACCCCCTTGAACTAAAAAAAAACTTTTCACCGGAACATCTTGCCAGTAAATATTGGCCCCCCTTCACCCCCGCTCTGTTACCCCGAAGAAACCCTCTCCCACCGAAAATTCTCCCCAGTAATAACCCCTCCCTTCCCACCGAATAACCCACCTCCCACCGGAATATCTCGCTTAGTAACAACCCCCTCAGTAACGACCCCCAGTAACGACCTCCTAGTAATAAACTCCCTCCCCTTCCCCGTACGACGAAACAGCTACCTTCCACCGAAAACTTTCTCCTCAGTAATCCCCCATAAAACAAAAAAAAAACTTGCCACTAGAAAGATAAGTCCCTCGTAAACGAAAACCCCTCAATAATCAAACAAATATCTACAGGAAAGACTGGCACTAGAGACACCTAGATCTATATTTTCCCTTTGCCATTCGTAATTCCCGAATTTCGAGGCGTTTAAGGAGTTCAATATACAATTGATCAGTTCACTTTCTTCGTCTGTGATTTTGATACTCTTGGAAGGCGGTGAAAGCTTCGGATGGTGGGTTTTTCTTTGGCAAGCATTGCTTTGAATTCCTTGAACTTCAGGAAGTCCTGGTACATTGGATCGTTATGTTTATTGGCGTTCCATTTCTCGAACTCCTTCTTTTTACGGTAGAGTTATGCGATTAAAGGGGAATTACCGCGGGTCTTGGAGACTTTCGGTATGGAGTCTTTGAGGGGCATTTCTACCGTGTGTTTTGGGAATGGTTGTTGAATTTGAGGGCTTCTTGAAGTTTGAATTTAGCTTAGAGGAATGGTTCGTTGGATGAAGGTAAATGATATTGGAAAAAGCGAAACTGATCTTGAGTAATACAGTGGTAGGCGATGAAATATCAAGGGATTACTGCTTATGGCGTCAGATAATCAAGGAAATTTGGTTGAATTCATACTTACCCCCCTTGGGTACTGTGGTAATTTGATACTCGTGGTAGGATAAAGCGGAGAGGCAGGTGAAGGTGTAGGTTGATCTCCGAGAAACAGAAGTTTTTAAGTATGGTGAAAATACTGGTTAGGGTATGAGATGCTGAAGTAAATTTGACTAGAGTTCTAGTGTTATGGTTTTTATGATTGTAGAGAGAGGTTTGTAGTGTTTGATTGTTGTTTGATTGCGGTGTGTGGTGTTGATGTTTGGCTGTGGTGGTGGTGTAAAGGTGGAGGGAGGTGAAGGGGAAAGGTGAAGGGGAAAGTGTAAAGGTAACAGCAGGGCTAGAAGTCTCTTTAAACCGCTCATCGTGGGAGAGGTTGAACTTGTTAAGAGAGAATAAGAGACGTCGTATATTTTAGCGCCGAAATTGTTAATCTGTAGAAAAATATGCTCTAGGGGTGTTATAATTTATATTATCACAACGGAAACGAATACAATGTTGACTTAGAGTTTAACAACTGGCTTCTATACAAATGACAGCTCTCGGCTACGATAATACTTGTGCAGAGTGCGAGGAGCGAAAAAAATCGAAAGAGGAATCTAAGAGGTATTAAAGCTATGCTTCATCTCTTCAAGGGAACGAACGTCAAGTACGTATCATTCTGGATTAAAATTAGAAACACGCGCGTGCTAAAACTGTATATGATAGTTAATTCTAACCTTGAATTCCGGGCCTCGATTTTATTTCCGACATTGTCCGTGATCAGCTAACTTCGTCCAATGCTTCAACCCCCACTCGTAACAACATTTGACGAACGGATTGTCACCCTTGTTTGGCTTGTTCATGATGCTGGAAGTCTCACACTATAAAAACAGAGAAGTTAGTAAACACACTCTTGCCAGATACTAGTGCGGGGAAGCGCTGCATACCACTAAAGCTTGACCATACCTGTCGGTCCCAAGGTCTACAATTGTCAGATTGAAGGATTCGCAACAGCTTTCTGTCGCAAACGGTCGCCAGGTATTGTCGCCGCCCAGTGACCGTTTAGAACAACAGCCATATTGGCGGGCAAATGCTAAGGGAATGAGACTATAGGGAAATTTATCAGTAAATGACATGAAAGTAATCATTAAAGTCAAAAGCATGACGACCGCTTACTAACCACAAGACTAGTCCAAACGATTTCATCTTGAATTAATACTTAAGATTTAGGATACGGTGGAAATCAATGAGAAGGAGCCAAATTCTACAAAATCGTTTGACTGAACGTGAGTGGAAATGGGCTGTGCTAAATAGCCATAGCAGAGGAAGCATTGGGATGCAAGTAATCCAGATGATAGGTGAAATCTCCACTTTAGCGTTGAAATGCATACGTCATACTAGAGGAATGGGACGTATAGACTAGACGTAAAGGGAAAAAAATACCTTCTTTAATTGTTTGTAAGAGTAACATAGTCAGCAGCCTACTGAATACCCAGGCAATTCATCTAATCACAATAATTGAAATCCTCGCTTAAAACCTTGTTATAGTACAAATTAATTAGTACTCTCCTCCCCCCCCTGAACAGAAGGCTATTTCGTGCAAAGTAGAGCTTCCGTTATCCCTAGTGAAGTGTATTATAACCAATCAAAATTAAGCTAAATATATTAACCGGTTGGCCTACTATAATAAACTCGATTGCGTGTGGTTTTATTGGCAAAAAATAAACATTTACACCGCCTCCCCTACAAATTATAACGTGTACCCACTTTCACGAAGTAACCTTTCTATCAAGGGGGGGATAGTATAAAAGTTTAGATCATCAGGGTTTCCTTCCTACAGTATCTTTCATATCCCACCATTATTACGTTATTAAAATAGGATGTACGAGTAAACCTTCGAATACCACAACCTAGATTTCTATATTCTCCCCACTACCATTCTCAACTAAAAGCATATATACTGCTACTAAGCACAGTCTTGTGTTCAAGTAAGGAGGTGGGTGGGAATGAAGCGTTTAATTTGTTGTTATGAGATGAAGAGCGTGCTGCTAGCTTTTTTTTTGGAAATTCTTCTGCTACTAGGTTCAAACTAGTAACTTGCACGTCTATGAAAAAACAGCTCACGGCCTGTTCGGCTCGGAGTGCATAGTCAGGGTCTACCATACTAATTAGAGTTCTACGCTCTTTACGAGTACCAACTCGTAACGAGTAAACCTCGGTAAATATGCTTAATCCTATGTTTGTGATATCACATATCCCTTCCAGACACCAGAAGTGCCAAAATCCACCCCCCCCACTCTCACTCCTATGTAGAGCAAAGGTATCTAGTTTTGTAATATCTGCCTCATAAAAAGGTTTTGTTCAGCTAACAAGGACAATTAAAGTCAAGATATCCTCATTACCCCAAGTCCTTTGGCACAATTACGTTAATTGTATAGGGAATTCTAGGACAATGAATTCTTAAGTTGTGTCCAGAATAATGGACAGGCCTCTTCCAGTATGTCTTAGGTTTACAAATAGTTTGGCCTTATTTTAACTTGGTTACCATATCTACTTATATCTACTTTGTATGCACGTTTTCATTTATTGTCGATACTCTAGAAGGGGTATTAAATAAGGGAATTCATTGCTCTCCAATATTCCCGACATAAATCAGGCTTTAAGTTTTCTCGGACCTTTGAAAGAAATCATATCTAAACAATCGTAATAATCTGCCGCTCAACCCCCCTCTCAATTGCTTCTCGCCCAAGGCACCTGTGTTTGCTCGAGTACAAGCCTAAGCGAGTATAGAAGCCATCATTCTGCTTCAATAAGACCAGACCCCGAGACTTAACTACTAGCGGTTCATCTATGTCGCCAATATCAGCGCCATGGCTTTCAAATAATGGAAACAAGAAACAACCGTTTAGCTTTGCTTCATCTACGCTCCTTCCACCATCAAAATAAATAGTCAAGAAGTCATCCAAACAACGATGATAGCTACTACAATGATGGGAAAACAAGCTGATCACGTGATCAGATGCGTCGAATAGTCCTTCGCTGGGATTTTCAGACGAGAATTTTGAGGAGCCAAATTGTGCAGCACCAACTTTGTTATCATCATTATATGATAGAGGTTCGCCGTCAGGATTCCAGGGTAAGACAACACACCTTACAAGTAGTTCCCCAGATTTGACCTGTCCGTACTGGTTATCCGGATCAACTAGCTTGACTCGAACCTCAAGTATATTTGCCAGAATCTCCACCATTTTTCTGTTAACTTGCCATGATATGGTTTCGCCCAAGGTTGCTGAGATCGGTCCATCGAGACTTGCCCAACTCCAAGACGGTGCCCTCCATTCTTTCTGTCTACGTGTTTGAATTCCTTTCCAGAAAAGATTGAAGGGCATATCATCTCTGAAAATCCCAGCAAAATACCGGTGGCCCAATAGCGAGCCAAATCCTTTAGCTATTGCTGAGAATGCTACCAGTTTATCTTTGGATGGGAAACTCAAATCTCGCCGAGTATAATCTTGCATCAATGCGTAGTATGAAGAATTCATAATTATCGACTTTTCTTGTCCGATAGTCTTACGCCCAAGCTCTGATTGTAAAGATTGTTGCAATTCGCTACCAAGGGTGAAGATAGGCGTCTGATAGATGTGGAAATTCTCAATATTGTGTCCACAGAAGATACCCAAAGGAAAGTATTCACTCCGGGACTTTTCTTCGCATTCCCACGCGATGCGATCTTTCTGGAAATGTAGAGCTCTTGGAGAGAGCAAGCGTTCTTGTAGAACCCAGCCGCGGGATGTCAACGGTTCGTACGTACGACTAGCACAGAAGTCCATACTGCCTGCAAAGATTGTGCACAAGTAATACCTTTTGGGGCTCAAGGTTTGCTCGCGGGTTACGATAGTGTTGCTTGATCTGTCCGACATCGAACAACCACCCTGGGAGTCTAATGATAGATCCTCAAT
This sequence comes from Hymenoscyphus occultus, assembly GCA_900536445.1. NCBI lineage: Eukaryota > Fungi > Ascomycota > Leotiomycetes > Helotiales > Helotiaceae > Hymenoscyphus > Hymenoscyphus occultus. The sequence continues at coordinate 36,306 of UNPT01000262.1, forward strand.
TGTGGGAGAAGCGAGGAGTGTCCAAAGATAGCAATGTTGTAAAAAGTCGGGATTTCTTTCTACAAAACCGCCCTCGTGGGGATTCGAGGCATTCACAATGGTTAGATTAAGACAGCTGGAATATATCCTATCCATCTCTGTTGCATGATGCGTCCAGTCATCGGACGAGCCCACCCCAGATTGAATGATGCAAAGACAATCAATCCAGATATAGTGGATATCCAGGTATCGGCAGGTGGATATTGCGTCTCGAAAACTTTTAGGTATAAGCTTTGAGGGTATGTTTTGGCGAAATTGTTCGCAGTTGTTCGAAGTAAGGGTCAAAAAGTTGGGGTTGGTCCCCCAGCAATGACTTAGTGCTGCGTAACCACTTAATGGCTGCTCATTTGCCGCTATGAGAAGACGAACATCGTTGTCATTTTCTCCAACCGCAATGAGTCGTTTAGGATACCACTCATTCTCCTTTCTTCTTGGTATGTTCCTACACAACTGGTGCTTTTCTTGGCATTCACGAAACCAATGTCTGGCCACCTCCAATGATCCATGCCCTCCACTGCTTGAAAGTATTTCTCTCGTAGGGAAGTAGCCTCGTGTGACATACCAGGGCCGATGAACCAAATAGCTACTTGCTGACTTGAGAAAATTCTCATAGTCTGGAGGAATAGGGGTCATATCCATCATATCAATGTGAAGTCAGATTTTATTCGGGCCACCTAGATCGCCTGGAAATCTACCTACAACCCATCTCGCTGATGATCTGAATCTGATTCCCCAAAAGAATTGATTTTCCCTAGTTTGCGTAACTCCAAACTCGTACCGAAGTAACGGCCTTTCTTCAATAGCGTTGTCTGCCTCTGTACCAACCTCAACTCTTCTCATGTTTTCGTAAATGCATATTCGGCAGCCTGACTCCGCAGCTTTAACAAGATCTTCAACCGTCGCATGATGATCACCTTCTAGGGTTGTATCGACATTCTGAAACATAGAGATGCATAAAGCACACAGCATTATTGAAAGCTGTAGACGTATGGTCTTATGGCCGTTATATAGAGAGCGACAGCGCGGAGAACGCTGAACAGAGGTCTTTCGCTGATTTTCTTTATTCGATATTGATAGGATTGCGATGGGACTCGAGGATCTCTTCATCGCTCTGGGGTGGGGAAGAGAGGGGAAAACGTTCGAGTTATCTTGTATACCCTTCATGCAATGCGACGCTGCGTAAAAGTTGTCAGCAGACGATTGCACGAAGCTACGGCCAATAAAAGAGTTTCACCTTAAATTGTCTTTGTAATCAAAAGATTATATAATTGCTCGAGAGGTCTAGACCAACAAGAGATTAATCTAGCAAGTTTGGATCATCAAAAGTAATTCAGCTGAACAGCTAGACTCATATCAATTACGATTCTTATTCTTCTTTCACTGTTAATCCCTAGCTAGTAAGGAAACCTCGCTTACTATATATAAACTGTGAAGTGAATGAAAAATCTCGGTTCACCGCCTGGGATATATACTACGGAGTATGATTATCGTCAGATCGGCGGCTTCATTAGTGAATCAGATTTTTAGGCTAAGCTTTAGGATAGATTCTCGGGTATTAATATGGTTCTCTTAAAAATACTTTGATACATCCAGCAGTTACATACAGAGATTAGGCACATTCAACGGATTCCCGGCTGTCATTGCGACCTACCATGACTTGCTAGAAAGGCTGCGGAATTTCACTATTGATTTGGTTTCTAAAGGTTTTGTTGCATGTCGCATTCAAGGAGATTACCGTAGAATTAACGACTTCGTGGGCGGAAATTTGGCGTAACGCAGCTTGCTGAAAAATCTGTGGATTTGCATTGTTTTTTCGATTTATTACACATCCCAGTTATAGAACACTTCGTAAACTAAGATTGGCCGTTCCAATTCCTTACATTATAGTTTATAGTCCACTGAAAAATCCTAGATTAGCGTCGTTATTTTAGTTCTTGGAAGATTTGTTATACATCTCCAAAGGTACTAGAAAAACCACGAATTAGCGCCGTCATTTTAAAACTTTGTTATATATCGCAGTTGTAGGAAAATCCCGTGGATTTAGAATATAGTTGTGAGTTTATTTCTGGGAGGGTTCTGTTCTATCGTATTAACTAAAAAGCCCGAGGACTAAATTATCTTTCCTACAAGTTTTTTTTAGCGGGTTTTTTCCACTGTTATTTCCTACTATCTTTTAATTAGATTTTCACGCGTTTTCTTTTTCCTAGCCTCTTTTCTTAATAGCGGATTTTATAAGGAAAATCTTGTATAACAAACTACTACTTCCCTAATATAATAACCGTTCCTAAACTCTTAAGAAGAAAGAACGGGCGATTAAGTTGATATCTAAAAAGAACGAATAGCTATTAAGATCTAAGATATATAAGACGAGAAATAAGTCGTTCAAATAACCTCAAGTCTCTTGAACTAGTATATAACATTCTAGTAACGGAAAACGCTAAGCCAAAGTAAAAGCCTTCTAAAAACCAACAAAACATGAAATTGAGATCAAAAATAAACATCCCAAACGCCAAAAAGATTGAACATTGTCCTCGGTGAGGTTCGAACTCACGACCTTTCACCAAATTAGCGGTTGAATTATTATAGAAGAGAGAAGAGAACATACCTTTGGATTGGATACAGGAGCCTGTGAACAGGCTCTTCATATAGTGAAATATGAGACCAACGCTCTAACCAACTGAGCCACGAAGACTTGTGCTTTTTTTGATGTTGTCGGCACACTTATCTGCCGAATTAAACCAAATCGGAATTTGTGGGTGAAATCTGGGGAATTGATTGGGCCGGTCCAATAGAATGATTGCGCTGTAGTTATAAGTGGGGACTGAACCACGTGTGCCACCACAAAAGAAACCTAACGACTTCAAAGAGAAGACTGCGATAGGTAAACGCCATTAAATCTCTTAATCTGGTTTCAAAGAAGTTCAAAGGCTCTTACGATTGAAATGCGCAACCTGGCACCTTCTAATATCTTGCTTAAAGTCTGAACGGTTAAAGGGCAAAGAAGTTAAATGCTTCTCTCATGAGCGTCCCAAGTCGTGATAATAGCATTGACTGTTAGTTTGGAGATGATATCGCTTCTAGCATGAATCGTCGCAATGGGCTTTCCTAAAATATCAACAATCCCTGATATTATAGAATATCGCAATAATCAGATCACGCAGAGAAATGACGGGTCTAACGGTAAAAAACAAAATACCATCTGGAGCTAAGCAGCTATCAGATTACTGTTCGCAGATCTCTTCTTCTTACAGCTCTTTCAGATTCTATTGTCAAAAGCTAGTTCAAGATACATTATGGTATTTCACATGCGCTGATAGCGTCTAGCTTCAAGGTTATCTCCCACCCCATTACATTAAACAAGCTCACAGTAACAGATTCGCATCTCCCAGAAAAGCCAGTGACATTACTGTATGCTTCAAGATCGTGCGCAACTTGATTAGTGTAAACCATGTTCTAAACAACATTGGGGCACCAAATTCTGGCCAAAAAGGTCACTGATCTATATAGGAGATACTGTCTTTACAGATGTAGGTTGTATCTACAACTAAACAGATACCTCTCCAAACTCCATAATCTTCCAGTCAAGACGTTAAGCCAAAAGGTTACTGAGTCGTGTAAGTCCTCCAAAGATTGCTTCCACCACTTGCTCCCATTTTCAGTATGTATGTATTCTAGTGTGGAAATTCATTCTGTGAGGATTTGTTCGTATACAGAGCCGCAAATATCTGTTGCTGGTGGATGGTATTTCTCCTCAGAGATGAATGCGCTTAAGAGCTTTCTGGGGTGTTCAAGTACATGACAAAAAGTGGCACACCGAAATTAAAAACCATACCTGGATTCAGATGAGAAGACAGGCGATTTAGGACTCCATTTTTTCGAACTACGCGTTGCCTGGCCTAGTAGCGCTATTCTGGTTATCGATTTAAGATGCTTCTGATGCTTCTAAGTTTTCGAAGATAAGCGAAGAGTAAACATCTAGCAACTACTGTATTGGATGCAAGCGAGCTTGCCCTCGCTCTATAAACACCTATAAAAATTTTAGCTATCTTAATAGAATCAACTCCCTATCCACAACTCCTCCCTTACTCCCAATACCCCCTCTCCCCCTCCCCCATCCCCTGCACCTCACCCCCCACCTTCCCCACCACAATCCTCCCCAGTCCCCTCTTCAAAAACCTCCCCTCCTTCACACTCCCCACCACCCCTCCCTCATCCCGATCCCACACAACCCGTCCCCTCAAAACCGTCAAGCGCGGCCAATTCCTAACCCTCATCCCCTCATACGGCGTATAATCCACAACATGATGCAAATTCCCCTGCTGAATCTCAATCCCTCCCTCGACCTCACTATCCGGATACCAAATCACAAGATCTGCATCGTATCCCGGCGCGATATTCCCTTTCACGCCTTCTAAGCCGTAGAGCTTGGCGGGATCCGAGGAGGTGAGTTGCACGAAGCGTTGCAGGGTGAGGCGGGAGGAGGGGTGGGATCCTGCGTGGTTGAAGAGGAGGGGGATGCGGGTTTCGACGCCGGGGACGCCGTTGGGGATGTTTTTGTATCTCATGATTCCGTCTTTGAGGCCTAGTTTCTTGCCGCCGGGGTGATCGTAGGTACTTGGTGCGTGATCGGAGGAGAAAGTTGTGAAAGTTCCGTTGGCAATTCCTCGCCACATGGCTTCGAGATCCTTGGGATCGTGTCGGAGAGGTGGACTGCAGACACATTTTGCGCCGGAGAATTGATCTTTCTCGCTTCCCTTTAGACGCTCGCTTAGCAGGAAGAGATACTGCGGACAGGTCTCTGCGTGTATGGGGAGCATCCGTGTTTGTGCTTTTCGGACGTGCTTCATTGCGATTTCGGAGCTCATGTGGACGATTAGGATTGGGGTTGAGGTGAGTTCTGCTAGGGAGATGATTCGATATGTGGCTTCGTTTTCGGCAATTTGAGGGCGGGATATGGCGTGGAAATATGGGGCTGTGTGACCATTTGCTTCTAAACGGTCGGTGATGAGAGAAATAATGTCGCTGTTTTCGGCGTGGACCATTGTCGTGAAGCCTAATTCTCTGGCTGACATGAGGACGTTGAGAAGTTCGGAATCACCAAGTTTCAGAGGCTCGTATGTCATGTAGAGTTTGACACTTGTGATTCCCTGTTCGATGAGAAGTGGCATCTCGGTTGTCATGATGTTGGTGGTAGGATTGGAGAGAATCAAATGGAAACCGTAATCGCAATAACTTTGATCTGCCGCTCTAGTATGGTAGTCTTTGATACATGGTAGAACGCTATCTTCGGTCTTGAGCTGTGATGCAAATGCTAATACAGTTGTGGTGCCCCCAGCTATTGCACTGCGAGAGCCGGTTGTGAAATTGTCACCAGTCGGACTGTTGTCTTGGGCGAAATGTACATGTGAGTCGACTCCACCTGGTGTAATCATTCCACCTTTGGCGTCGATGATTTGAGTATGTGGGAATCGGGGGAGAGATGTCCCTAAACAGGAGATTTTGCCATCTTTGATACCAATCTCCACGCCGAGTGGAAGGGTTTCTGCTGCTGTGACCTAAAACTCGTAAGCATTGAAAAGAAAACTTTAAACGTCAATGACTTCAAGTCTACAATTCTAGGGAGCCATTTGGACGTCCTATTGCTTTGATCCAGCTTATGCCAAAAGCATATATCTCACTCGAGATTTCCACCCTAGAAAGCAAAAACAAACCCCACAACGGTGAAACCCGGAACAAATTCCCCAACAAACATCACAACATCCCCTCTCCCATCCCCCAACCCCCAAAAAACCTCACATCACCCACAAGCAAAAAAGTCAAACTCGCTAAAACAAAACCCGCAACCTCCAAACACATTCCCACCAGCACGTAGAACAGAGAAGAAAAAAAAAAAGAGGAAAAAAAACAAAAACATACAACAGCAGGTATTCGCTGGTGGTCACCCACCCAACTACTAATCCGCCGATCTGAGGCTTGTGTATGGCAGAGCGGACGGGATGCCCAATTCTCCTCAGTCTATGGTCGTATGTGGTAGCTTGGGTGGTGATCATCGCCACATTCATGGGTTTGTCTGGGGCTCAAGTAGGGGACTGAGTTGGAAGAGGATGGAAAGAAGTTGTGATCTTTTGGGAAGTATATTGAGAAGGAGAAGGAGGGATATTTAAAATGAAATGGTGTTTAGATATAAATTGAAGAAGGGGGTAGGAAAACTCATTTTCTCTATGATCATCTAGTAGACCGGCTAGACAGCCACTTCACTTCTTCTTAAGATGAATGGACCATCTATATCTATTCTTTTGCCTTTCAAAGATAATCTCGAAGAAAATGATACATGGAATAATTCGATCGCCGAAATCTTGCACATATGAAGCCTTGAGGAACGAAGAGTACAGAGAACTAGTTGGGGATAGAGCTAAACGAAAGGAATATCGGGATTCTCGAAGAAGGGAAGATATATCAAAAATCACTTTTCAAAACAGAAAACACCAAAACCAATACATCTAAAAGAAAGTGAAAGTGAAAAGCTAGCAAACAAAAACATATAGAATGAAGAATCTCAAACAAACAAAAGTAAAAGTGAAGGTAATAAAAAGAAGTAATACACACCACAATACCATTCGTAACCACAACATCAAAGCCCATATTCTCTTCTCTATCACCCATCATGAACTATTTTCGTCTTTCTCAATTTGTTGATAAGTTAATATCATACAAGTTGCGCAATTCAAATAGAGTTGAGTAGTTGAAAATAAAGTTGTGAAGACAGCTCGGTAGGGAAACTCAATTCGACCTCCAGCTACGCCATCTCAGCCAAGACGATAGTTAGATATCAAACTTACCCATCCACGACATGGAAGTCTACTGTACTCGTACAAGCATCTCAAGTTCCCCGTCAAATCCCAGAGTTCTCAAAAGATAAACGGTAAACCCAGTTCATGAACTACCAATCAATCAATCAATCAATCAATCCACAACACTAATCTCCCCATCCTTTTCAACCTCGTCAATCACCACCCACCCCATCCCATCCTTCAAACCCCAACAACCCATCACCCCATCTCCCATCCATCCCACAATCCCCTAAAGCGATAGTACCGGTCCCCAATCCGGCCATCCCCCTCCCCAAAACAGACACCTCACAAACTCACAATCCCTCTCTCCCCATCCCATCCCATACCATCCCATCCCACCTCACACAACACAAAAGCAGCGCCCGTCCAACCCCATCTCATGATCACCCCTGCTTGCCCGACGGCCAAAGCAAAGGCCTCGACCAATTTCCTCCCGCCACCAAGACATTATACCGTCTGCTCGGATACCATACGGCCCTTTTCGGCGCGCGCGTGCTTTGCTTCCAGTTGGTTCGGCTAGATGGGTGGTGGGTTAGGAGTTAGGCGGGGTGATAAGGGGGTTGGTGGGGGGTTGTTTGGGTGATAGAGGGGTATTAGGTTTGGGATGAGAATGGGATAGAGAATGGGATTGCGGGCGAATGTTTTTGGGGATTCGGGAAGGAAGAGGGTGATGTGATTGCCCGTTTGGATTTGGTTTTAAGGGAGGTGAGATGTTGTGTTGTGAGGGTGCTGAAGTGGGATGGATGGTGAGAGGGAGGAAAGTCTATTGGTATCGTGAATATTGTTGTTTTTTTTAGATATCATTTACATCTCAATTCTCAGCACCACCCATAACATATACATTTCCTGGCCTCATTTCACCAAAAAAGGGAACCTCTTCAAAAAGGAAATCAAATCTTATACCAATCCATCCAAAACACCATCTCCAAACTCCAAACCTTCAATCAATCTAACCTCATCCCCCAACAACAACACCACCAACAACCACCACCATGCCACGCCCCCTCAAACTAGCAGCCGCCCAAATGGGACCCATCCACCAAACCTCCAAAAGAACAGACACAATACACCGGATGCTCACCCTCCTTCAGCGCGCCTCCTCCCTAGGGGCGCAAGTCGTCCTCTTCCCCGAATGCGCCCTAACAACCTTCTTCCCCCGACACCTAATAACCGACGCCTCGCTCCTCTCCTCCTACTACGAACACAACGACGACCTCCCCAACGCGCCCAATACAAAACTATTATTCGACGAAGCGAAGAAATTGAAGATTGACATCTCCCTGGGCTACGCAGAAATGACCCCCGGCGGAAAAGGCTACAACACCTCTCTCTACTTCTCCGCACACACCGGCACCATCCTCGCTAAGTACCGGAAAATCCACCTCCCCGGTACCTCAGAACCCTTCGCAGACCCCGAAGCAGTAAACCAACTTGAAAAACGATATTTCCACATCGGGGATCTAGGATTCTCCGCCTTCAGAGCGCCGGATTTGATTCCAGGGGTTCTGAAGAAAGGTGATGTGAAGGAAGAGGATGAGGGGAGGACAGAGGGAAAAGGCGACCCGATTATGGGGATGATGATCTGTAATGATCGCCGGTGGCCGGAGAGCTGGCGGTGTTATGGGTTGCAGGGTGTGGAGGTGGTGCTTTGTGGGTATAATACTGCGGGGTACGCGCCGGATCTTTGGGGGACGAGGAGGGTGATGACGCCGGGGGAGGCGGAGGAGGATGCGGTTTTTCATCATAAGCTTGTAAGTTCCCCCTTCCCCTTATCCTTCCCTTCCCCCCCCCCAAAACCCCTCCCTCAATAAACAAACAAAACAAAAACATCCTAACAAACCAGGTAATGCAATCCAACTCCTACATGAACTCCTGCTTCTCCATCTCGGCCGCCAAATGCGGGCTCGAAGACGGGAAATACGATCTCATAGCCGGGAGCTGTATTACCTCGCCCGAAGGACATATTCTTGCTGAGGCCAAGACGAGAGGTGATGAGATTGTGTTTGCGGAGGTAGATTTGGAGGATTGTCGGCAGGGGAAGGAGAAGACGTTTGATTTTGCAAGACATAGACGAGTGGAGGCTTATGGAGTTATTACGGAGAGGACGGGGGTTGAGGAGGGGGGGTTATTGTAGGGGAGAGGAAGGGGGGGATGGGAATGGGTAATGGCTACTAATTTAGGCGAGGAAAGAAACAGAAACAAAACACCAAGAATCATGAGATTATAAAATCGAATCTCATAAAGACCAAATGTCACAATTCCAAAATCACCATACCATAAACACACCATCAACACAGAACCAAAAACAATACATTCCACTTACCTAATCCTCATAACCATATGAAAACACATTAGTATAAAATTTACAGCCTCGTATCATTACGCTAATTGTATATAATATGAAAGTTTTAATAAAGAAGATCGTTTTGTTTCATGCAAGTTCTTCTATTTATTAATTATTTCTCGCTAATCAAAGGAAGAAACCAAGTTTTAATGATTTACGCGAGTATTGTTAGATGCACTGACTCACGCAAGTTCGTCTAGTAAAATTGATTGTTTGCATGGCGTTTTCGTAGAGATATTAATTAGGGATATTAGCCTAGATATTTATTAGGGTAATGAGGCTTATCGCCTTTTATCATTTGAAAGTCACTTCTTATATAATTCCACTCCACGTTAAAGAGTCTTTCGATTTGAGGATTAAAAAGAGGGTTATATAAACATCTATAAACTTCCCACCATCAACACCTTCTAATCAACACCTCACAACCACTCCTGCCCCCTCGCCTCCCTCCCCACCCTCGAACTCCTATAAATCCCCCCCTTCGCAGTAACACACCCCTCCCTCACCAGCCCAATCAAAATCTGCACCCCAACGCCCACCCCATCAATAACCTGCGCCTTCGACTCCCCTCCCACCGCTTCCTCACATTTAATCTTCATCTCCGTCATGCCCGCACAGCCCAGCGCAATACAATCCGCCCCCTTCTCATCCACCAACCTCTTCGCTGCCTCGCCCATAAGTCCCAGGACCTGGTCTCTGGGTAGGGACTCGAGCTCGAGAACACCGAGGTTGGTGGTTTCGCAGCCGACCGAGTAGCTGGCGAATCCGTATTGGCGAATGGCGTCTTCGTGCATGATTTTACTTCGTCCCCCCGTGGCGACGACGCCGAGACGGCCGCCGAGCATTCTGGCGGTGTAGAGGGAGGCTTCCATGATGCCTATTACGGGACCGGTTAACTCTTCTCGGAGGGCGTTTATGAGTGGGTGGGCGCTGAAACAGGCGACGAGGAAGGCATCGTAGTTTGAGGCCATTGGGACGACGCCTCGGATGGCTGCTGCGGCGGAGAGAACACCGTCCAGGTGGCCTTCGATTGCGGAGGGGGTTGGGTGTGGTGAGGTGAAGCCTGTTACTGTGCAGTAGGGTGGAAGGGTTGGTTCGAGAGAGCGCAGACAGGCTTCTGTCATTGAGGGGGTGCCGTTGGGGTTTATGAGAAGGATTGAGATGGGTTTTGTTGTGGTGCCGGTTATTGATATGAGAGGTGGTTGTGAGGCCATTTTGAAGGTGATGTGATGAATGAGTAGAGGAAAGTAGAAAGTGTGGAAAGTGAGGGTTCAATTGGAGTTATGAATAGCATTCAAGATTTGACGATAGGTAAAAAAGTGAAGATGTATGACCGAATGACGTTGAAAAGACAAGGTCAGACTTCCCGTTAAAGAGCCGAGAACAATAGGAGAGACGAGGATCTGAAGCTACTCGAGTACCGCATAGAAAAATGAAAAGAAAGTCTATTGCTATCAGAAAGAGCTGGAAACATGAATTGCCCGTCTGTAGAGTGATGGAGTTTTGTAAATCAGACGTTGACTTCAACCAATGATCAGAGTGTAAACATGCCCCTCTATGGTTGCCCCCAGAAAGAGCCAAAAGGGGAAATTGGCACTACCAGTAAAGAAATGATCAGGAGATACTCTTCGCTTGGTACTCTGGGGATCCGTGATTGAATTGCTGTACATGGATACTGGATCAAGCCTTTCGCGTAATGTCGACTCTCACGATGTGTCGTTGAGCTGCATCGTGAGCTTGATGGGAGCTCACTCGCTCTAGATAACTTGACGGGCAACTCGCTGGCCGTCCGTAGAGACATGGTGGTGCCATGAAGTTCCCATGCCAGGTCCTGCAACGCCCCGCAATCATGATCCGCCCACGCGTCGACCTCTTTTCCGGTCGGCTTTCGCTCGTCACGTCTTGATTGTTGATGGAGCCGAGTTGAAAGTGGCCGTAGGTCGCTCCCGACGCTTCGCTTGTAAATTACGCAAGAGTCGTCGGTCGGTTGTCGTCGTTACTTCAGAGTTGGGGGAAGTGGTTGATTGCAGTGGAACTCCACTCTCTTCAGACTGCCCTGCCCGCCTGTCATCCCATCACCCTCTGGAAGCTGGGCTTGACAGTGGACACCCTGACGCTGCTAAAGGAAGCCCTGAAAGCTTATCGGATTGGCTACGGGCGCGCTTCAAGCTCCAAGCTCCAAGCTCAAGCTCTCGCCTGCCAAACGTCACTACGAGTACCAGTACCAGTACTCGTACACGGTACAGAGATCCGGTACCTACAGCGTGGTGCGCTTCCTGCTGCTGTGAGGTTGCCTCACCACTAGCAGCAACTCGATTCCATTCGACTCCCAGGCACTTTCGCTATTCTGTTCCAGGCAGGTGCTCGCTCTCTGTTCTCGCCCCAGCGCGGCTGCCTCCAGCCTCAGCCTCTGCCTCTCCGGCCGCCAATTGAGGGGTCTTTGCGCTGGAGCTGGACCATACGGGTACCGGTACTCTTCCAGTCACTATCTCTCAATGGATTCGCAAACTTATCAACACCACGCGCAAGCGCATCCACAACACCCACATCAACACAGTTACGCTCTCCCCTCCCTCTCCCCGACCGATATCTTCAATGGCCTGGAGCTAGCCACGCCGACGACCACCACTACCTCTGTCCAGCCGGGTCCTCGTCTCTACAAATCGCGGAAGTATAGGCCGTGCGACTTTTGTCGCGCAAGACAAGTGGCATGCAAGATAAACATCTCCCCGCCATGCCAGCTATGTTCCTCCCATGGCCGGGAATGTACGTTTGTGGAACGGCCAAAGAAGAAGAGGAGACCCAATGCTCCCAACGGCGAGTCAAGCGGGTCAGCAACAACAGGACAAGGTAGAATATCCAACTTTCATGCCGCAAGACCACAACTGGATGTATCTGACTAACACTCATTGCTCAGCTCCCTTGCAGAACTTCGATGTTGGCGCGGCCCAATTGAGTCCAGGCTTTCTCACCCAATATAATCATGAGAACTCCTTCAATGCCTTGAATGGGGAAAATGGGCTGGAGCAACAATCCTCTCCGACCCAGTTACAACAATTACAGGATGGATCACCCATATACAACATGGATCCGAGTTTATACATGATGCCAGGTGGCGTGCGAGTGCGTCCGTTGGACTCACAATTGACGAGGTCGGCAAGATTCATAGGGGAAACGGGAGAATCGAATCCATACCTTCTCCGCCACTATCATTATGATGATAACGACGAATGTACAATATCAAAAATCACTTACCGAAGGATCAAGAGCAGTTCGGGTCAGAATGGAATGCAAGATGAGAAGGGAGAGCCTCCGGTGGTGTTTATGCTGGCCGACGACAGCCTCGCCCAAAAAGGCGAACCTCGAGTGGAAGATGAAACCTTGGCAAAGATTCGTACAGATGTCACAAAAATGTTTAGTGAGCAAGAAGCTCTTCGACTGATTGGGCTGTTTAATCGTTTTGTATACCCATATTTTCCTATTATATGTAAAAGCGAGTTATGTCCGAACGGGGTATTGGCTCCATCGGTACTTCAAGATCTTCCATTATCTTTACTTTCCGCGATATACGCAACGGCTTTGCCATTTATGTTATATGACGACCTTCTTGCTACGACCATTGTTCATAATCCACCTCCTGCGCATACACTTTTTCGAATTGCTTGGATTTCTGTTACTCAGGAATTACACACTCCTAGACTTGCAACATTACAAGCTTGTCTTTTGTTACTACAGCGAGCTCCTACAAATCGATTTACGACAGATACACCTTGGAAGACGAGTTTGGTAGGGTGGATAGTGAGTCTTGCTCAGACTCTTGGACTTTCCAGAGACTGTAGTGATTGGTCGAGTTTACCATCATGGGAAATTACGTTGAGGAGGCGTCTCTGGTTTGGTGTTTTTATTATGGATAAATGGGCGTCATTAGGAGCAGGAATGCCAAGTCACATCCGAGTTGAAGATGTTGACGTTTTGCCTCTTACGGACAACGATCTCGAAGGACCATCAATCGACCCGAATCAAAATGCAATGCCTGGGTTCTTGGAGCCAGAAGCAGACACCACCCATTTCAAACTTCTCTCTGAGCTCACCACGATATTAAGCGACATCATGGACTCATACTTCTCACTCCGTGCCACGCAACGAACATCAAAAGATTTCCCACTTTCTTTACAGCTAGCTCGTAGCCTCCGAGAAAGGTTGAAAAATTGGAATGATTCGCTACCCCCTAATTTAGCGATCCGACAACCTGAACGGAGTGATTCACTGGGTTCAGCTCGCTTAAGTGGAAATCCATCCCTTTCCCTCGCCTTTATCGTTACGCAAATGACGCTTTTCCGCGCGCTCTTACGACCACTTGAGAACCTGAGTACTGAAGAAGTCTCAGGAGGCGGAGAAGCTGTTAGAGCCGTGAGACAGGGTGCTAAGCAGTGTGCCAAGGACGTTGTGGAATTTGTGGAACATTTGGGACGTGGAGCGTTAGATGCATTTTGGCATTCTTGTAAATTCACCCTTATTTTCTTTCTCTCCCCTTTTTCTCTTCTCATATCTCTTCTCTCCTCCCTTTCTCCTCTTCTTCCTCTAATAGATCCCAGGGTCCCGCGCCAACTTCGCCATCGCCTCCTCGTTCCTCATGCAGCTCCACATCGTCTTTGAACACGACGCTGAATTCGCCGAAGTCAAGGATCTGGTTGCCCGGTGGAGGTGGGCTATGAGGATTGGCAGTGGGAATACCGGGAATGGACTGATGAGTCTTGGGTTGTTGAGGTTGGATGGCATGATGAGGGCGGAGAATGGGAGTGTGAGCGGCAATGCGAATGGGAGTGTGAATGGTGGGCCTGGGCCGGGGAGTACTTGTAGTTGATGAATGTTGGATTTTTAAGCGAGCGAAGCTGTGTATTTTGAGAGTGAGAGTGATTTTATGGGTCTGAAGCTCTGTCTGGAGGGAGTTTTGTTTTGGATGAGGGTGGGAGTCGGTGTGGGGGTGTGGATGAGGGTAAAATGATTTGGGTAATGAGATTAATTGGGTAGTGCATGGATGGATGCAAGGATGGATCCGGGGATGGATTTTCATGGGTCTAGTATGGAATGGAATGGAATGCTACTTAGGGATACCCATGTGGGATTGATGGCAAGATGGAGGGGGGAATTGTAGATATTGTAGTGTAGGTTGATGTGACTATGTGAGTCCTGTTCCTATGAGTGTACTCTGGATAGGAAATTGTCTTCCATATGTAGGCGCGTGATGGACGACTGGTTTCATGATGATAGGAGGTTGGTGGTAAGGATACTTGGTTTAGTTTATTATAATCTAATCCAATCCAATCCAATCGAATCTATTGCCTCGTTACCTTATACATAACCTCTTTGAATATCAACCTTTTAACCCCCCCTCGCACCTTAAAAGATCCCCAAAGATTCCTAAAGATCCCCAGAAACGGAGTAGGGATTCTGGAATTCTGGAATGGGAATCGGGATACGTGGATACGTGGATACGTGGGTTATTGAGTAGAGACTGTTGGAGGAGGGGAGGATGGAGATACGTGGATTATTGAGTAGAGACTGTAGGAGGAGGTGAGGAGATGAGGATGGGGAGGAGATGAGGGGATGAGATTATGGTACTTTGATGTACTGTACTGTGAAGAGTTTATTTTAGGGTGGGGATGGGTGGTGGGAGTGAGAATGGGTAAGGGAGGGAAGGGAGTAGTGGAGATGTGATCTTTGATGATGAAAGATGGGATTTCTTTGGGGGTAGGTGGTACGGGGGTGTGATGTGTTGCTCATTTAACAGATGAAGAGAGGATGGGGAGATGAGAGGGGGTTGATGGTTGGTTTTTTGGGGATTTGGAGAATGGGTGAGGGTGAGGGTGAGGGGGTTTGGAAATTGGGATTCTTAAAAAAGAAAGAGAGAATGATAAACTGAATTGGTTTGGACTGGTCTCGTCTGGTCTTTCCGTTGTTAAATAAGTGCGATGGCTTTTATATTGATTCTCCCTCTCTCATCTTTATATGCATTTGTCTTCGTCGTGGGGTATCGAGGTAAGGAGGTTTGTGCGGAGCTGAGCTAAGCTGAGCTGAGTGTGGTAATTTCAATATATATAAGGTAAGATTGAGTATAATGTGTTTCGAGATAGGGGATCACGTAGCTTGGATGGTGCTATGTGGAATGGCAATTTTGATGGGGATATTAATTCTAATGGGTTGGGGGGATCTTGGTGGTGTAGATATGATAGATGTCTTTGTTGGACAATTGGATGGAGAGTGAGTTGAAGGGTATTCGAGTGGGGGGTGGTGTGGTGTGGTGTGATGTGATGTGATGTGATGGAGGTGTGATGGGGTTGTATTTGGGAGTGGGAATGGGAGTGGAGATGGTGATGGATCGACGTATCTTAGTATGTTACTTGGTTTCCTTGGGTTGCTTTGGGTTTTTGTTTTATGGAGTAGTTTGGAAATATGTGGATCGTGGTAGGATTGGGAATTTACTGGGACTTGGATGATGTGCAACATGTGCATGAAGTAAGACATTATTGCCGGAAGGATGTTTCTTTTGGGTTGGGCTGTGGTGGTTAAGAAGGGGCAATTTGGGATCTATAGTCTATTTAGGCCGCGCATTTGGGAGTTCATACCTATCCATACAATATAAAAGAGTAGAGTAAATATCACCATCCTTTGGCTTTTGTGACAAAGCGCTAGCAGGGACGCCAGATCTCAATCAAGAAAAGCTGATGCAGAGGAAGGGAGCGCTAGCCAAGATATATCCGTGTTTCTGCTCACATGTTCTCTCTTTTTGTTGGGGTGATCTTACTAGGAATTTTTGAAACTAGAGTGCTAATGCGTGTTCCTTCGTAACCTCATGGTTTACCACTTTTTTCGATCTGATCTGATCTGCTAAGCCTAAGCTGCGAGAGAAGTACAATGGATCTGGCCTAGAGACGGAAATCGACCGGTTAGTTGGATTTCCATGGCAAAAACGCGGCCGTGAGACAAACCTTCAAAAACCTTACCCCGGTATTGTCACCACCTCTTTCAACTTATATCATTTCGGCATCGGAGCCAGAATGAATGTAGAGTGTGAATACGTTGGTGCTGATGTCGACGACCGGTTTTAGACATGCCATTCGACGACATTACGGCTTGATATCCTCTCGGAGAACAGGCCGGCACCCAGTATTGTTAGAGGGAAGTCCGCATCCGGTGGGATTATAGAGAATAAGGAAGGATTAAGAAAGTTATGCAAATGAAAGGTGGGAATCGAGAGTACCTCCTTTTTCGACGGTAGAAGGGATAGTTTCTGGGTTTTGATGATGAGGGAAAGAGGGGAGAGGGGTGGATGGAATGAGCGCTTGGTCTCAGTTGGTTGCTGGTTTTTGGGGAATGAAGAGGGGGGTGGTTTAGAGGAGGTGGTGGGGGTTCAAGAAGAGCACATTTAGGTATCCGTTGATGTGTTAGTGGAAGGCTTGAGGAGAGAGAAGGTAGGAGGGGTGGGTGGTATATAAAGCCTTCATGAGGCGAAACTGGAGAGAGTGGAAAGAGCTGATTTCTTTTTTGGGAAGGAGTCTGTGTAGTATGTGGAATTTGAGATTTGTTGTTTGGTTTTTGGGGTATTGGGGGGGTGAAAGGGTTGATTGGGTACTTTTAATAGTAAGTGGGTGTGGTAGGGACTGTGTAGCACTCGGGGCTCGGGAAATAAAGTTATAATAAGAAAAGGAAAGAGAAAAGAGGTCTAGAACATATTTCTTGGTTCGTTGGCGAGAGAAGGTTTGGTTAATGTTATCATATGTAGACATGTCTACTAATAGAATAGGCCTTGGAGATCGTAGAGATATAACCTTAAAGCTTCAGGGGTTCTGAGACAAGAAGTAGAAGGGATGTGTATAAGTTACTCATGCGTGACAGTATAATAGTAGGCAGGAAAGTGTATCCCGTCTGAAAAAGAATCCACTGTCGGGGGAAGCCGTCTTGTAATCTCATAACTCATGGCTTTTCCTTTTATAGATGTAAATTACCTCACAGATTTAAAAACCGGCAGCTTCCACTTCTACTATTCAGTCTACTTAACAAAGACCCACAAACGAAAATCAAAAGTCGACGGTAAGAAGTTGGGCGACAGTACACCGTTATCTCTCTTAATATATGGTCGCAGATGTGCCGAATACGATTGTATAGAACGGAGGAAGCTTTCTTGTAAGGGCTCCTGCCAATACCTGGAAACAGCCTTCTTGTAGTCTTCTTCCGCTAATAACCTAACGCATTTCCTCAAATTCTTTTCCACTTCGTCGAAGTGGACTTAAGGATATAAATCTTCCGCCATTTTGATGTATTAAATACTTCTTAGACGTCGGTCCTGGATAAAACGTTCTTTCAGCGCGCTATCGAAGGAATCTGCGAGTTTTGTTAACTACTCTCGGTGTAACGCGTAGCTGTATACTGTTGTGGGGTTTGGGCTAATTAAGATTGCCGGCAATTAAAACTCAATCATTGTACTATGAAAAGTTGGCCAGTTACAGTACTAACGATTAAGTCTAAGCCATTTGCACTTTTTACACCAAAACTCGGCGTAATTACGTGTACAAAAAACATAAAAGGTTAAGATAAAATATAAAATCCTTTATAGTATCTCTTTATCTTAACATTCCCATCCTTTCTGTCTCTTCCGATTTCGTTTAGTAATATCAGGCATTAAATAAAAAGCGTATAAAGTTGTCTGTTTTTAGAAAAGTAGTATTTTACACCAAATTCGGCCTAAATTCGGCACAAAAATAAGTATATCTATAGGATTACGAGCTATACTAATAGAGACATTATATATAGCTTAATGCACCAATATAATAGTACTAAGAAGGTACTTAACTATAAGTATCTAAAAGGAATAATAGTTTTACCTTAAGTATATATAGATAGTTACAAGTAATTCAAAACTAGGCAAATCGTCGATTTTTGGTGGGGTTCGGCTAAATGGCTCAGACTTAATCGCACCGACTGTATGTGATCTAGAAATGATGGAATGGGTTCTGTGAGATTTCAGGGTGAATCATGGAGTTTCATGACTGGAATTATTATCATTGTTCAGGTGATTTAGGTTCGGAGGAAGTGTGTGATGTGCGGTAGTTGTCTTGAATACAGGGAGAGAGAAAATGGAGGCATTGGCGGGGAGGCAAGGGTATAAAAGCAATGGATATCTTGGGTTATACCAGGTGGTGGAGAAGCTGATGAAGGGCCACCAGGCCCATTGTGGGGAGTTTTATCCAAGGATAATATTAAAGATATTTCATACTGGCGACATGCAGAACCTGAACAGGATGATGAGGGAATTGGGAAAGGTACACGATAAGGCAAAGGAAGTCAGTGGTCTTATGGAGGCAAGTACGTTGGTTCTGAATCAGACTATCAAGGATCAGATTACCAAAACCCTACAAGTGTCTAATCTTTCCATCCATTGAATCTACATGAAAATGAACTATGAATGAACGAAGCTAACGAGTCGACAGCAACCCACTTTTAGACGGGAAAAGAATTCCTTCTGGAGAGTTGCGAGATAGATTATTGCTTAGGATGGAATATACAAGAATATGTTGAAGGAATAGAATAAACTTACCTCTGTAGTGAATGCTATTGTATAAGGGTTACTTTGGAGAGAGCAATATTTATGGGATCGGTATTTTCCAAAAGAGCATGAGATAATAAGAGCAGGGACTATTTGCTCAATTTAAGTGCAAGTCAGAAATGGGAAAGGGATGGTCTCGCTTAGCTTAGCGAAGTCGTAGTTTCCAGGCTTGGCATTTTCCGACTTGAAAGTTAGTAAGCCATCCCTATTTCTGTAAATATTTAATAATCATAGATCGTATCTTTCAATGAAGCTGGTCCGCCAAAATAGCGATAAGTTGCGAGGGCCAGCGTTATAATAGAATCCATTCGGCCCCCTCAATGTAATCAGAAACACTTGCGACCTAGACGCGATGTTCGAGCTAGAACTGATGTCCACCAGAATAGTCAGTGGGTCGTTGATAATTCTGAACCAAGAAGATCTTAGGCTGTACTCTATTCCTTTTTCAGTCTAAGCTGTTACAATGCGACCGTGAAGGATGATATTTTGAAAATAGGAATTTATACAACTGTGAAAGTACTTTCGAAATCTAGAAATGCAGATGAAAACTAGAGTGATCGGTCGCTTTTGTAAGCTTTTCCCGCTGCTTTCTGATTTCGCGTGGCGGTACAGGTTATCAGAGTTTATTGTTCCAGAAACTTTTGAATGAGGGATTGCTTCTCCGGCCTGTTCGACTTTATACAAACCTTGAATCTAAATCCACATTCTACCATAAGAATTGGAATTTTAAACAAGGTACCCACACAGGCTCACTTCGTGATATACATTTGAACCCGAACTGCTCCGTTATTAGATATCCCGGTTCTCAGACAATCAATCAACTCTTCCACCCATACCGGTTCACTTTAAAGCTACGTTCGAACCGAAGTATGCTGCACCACCATAACCCTCCAGATAATCTACATCATTCAAATCACAGCTTTCATTATAACCGTGCCGTTGCCACGACAGTGTCAGCAGGCACAATTTATACCGAGTTCAGGGGCCGCTCTTCCAGAGGGTGGCTCTTGTGATCTGAATGTCTTTTGTGGCTCGACAGTTCAATCTGAAAAGGGGGGTCCATTCCAAGTGAGTCGAAACATTTGTTCCATAATCTTGGCTTCAGTAAAGGGATCGAAGCCGGTGACTGTGAAATGCATACCGATGGGTTACACTGGCCTTTTCTATTGCTGTAAAGTCTAGCTTTCTACTATTGTCTAGGATCGATTTGTGTAAAGGGGGATCCAGACACTCATGTATTAGATGGGAGTGAAATGCATGGGTGTCAGAACAACAATTTATTAGGTGAGACGGTCCTGGGAGGTATATATCTATATAGTCCCGTGTACCATGTGGCAGCTTATACGTACTTGTCAAGGGAGCTTTGGAATCGTTCTCTATTCAATCTTCTATACTGGCTCCCCCATGAGATTTTGGTGTAATCACGAGGTATCATACTGTGCCCTCGTCTCCGGTACACTACCATTGTTATAAAGGGGGTGATACAGGGGTATCGTACATAGGTATTAGTACAGAGACTCTTGCCCGCCTTCTTTGGAGAGTGATTCAGATTTGAGTATAAATAATAGCTACTTTTCAGATCTCTTCGCTCCTGGAGGTCAACCTCAACTTTATTCTGGATTCTGGAACAGTCCTTGTACGCTCCCAGTGATAGCAGAATAATACCCCTACGACCTTGCCGCTTCGCCGAAGCTGAACTTTCCATGATACTCGCAGTCTCCCAATTCATGTTGTTCACATCTTGGCCCTAGGTCTTATGGCCGTTACTACCCTTTACCATGATAAAATTGGTCATTGTCGTCTATACACCTTTCCGCGGAACCTTATATATATGTTTTATTTTTCGACATGAATATAGACAGCGTTCGAAATGAGTTGAGTTGAGTTGAGTTGAGTAGTGGCATGATCCAGCCAACTATATGGAACGGCCTTGGCGCTCACGAAATGGAGAAAATGAGTAAGAAGGAGCTGTTGGAGTTCAACGAGGAGACCTGGCGGAACTTCCACCGGGTTCCTCTCCGGAACGAGTATAACCAGACGTATGGGGCTGGTGTTGAGCTCTTGAGAAGATGGGGTGGAAACACCATCAGACTCGGACCAAACGGACAAGAACAGCCCAATCTCCCCGACCGACCCTTTTTCCGCCAGGGCACACCAACAGAGTCGGATGTTACTATTGAGGACAATGGCAACCGCGCACCATTCATTCAATTCCACCCCGGAATCCCGACTGTAGCAGTACCCCCTACTCAACCTTAACTTAGATTAGTTTTTAGACCCACTTAACTTAACTCGCTAAGTACTCGAGTGACTCCGAGTACTACTTAAGTAGTACAGAATAAGCCAATCCAAGCCGGTCCGACGACTCGGCCTTAGTTGTCCCCCATATAAGCTAGGCTAGGAAATGAAGTTATATGTATTCCGGCAACAAGTGCTTCTAGCGAGTAGTAATTTAGCTACTAGGCTAATATTGTCTTACGAAAAAGGAATAGTCTCTAACAGAGAACCTTTTATAAATAATAGTAAACTACTCTAAGTAGTACTCGAGTAGTTAAATTAACTACTTAACTTAACTTAACTAACCCTACTACTTATACCTAACTTGATTTAACTTAGAGTAACTCTAAGTAGTACTAAAGTTATTAATAGTTTGTTCGAACACTGTTTATGAGTATTTACATAAGATTATAATAGAACTTTATTAAGCAAATATAGTAGTATATAATTAACATTAGAGTTTCGTTACGCGAGTAAGTTTTTCGTAAGTAGAAAGGGTCGAAAATAGTATTCGCGTAAGATTATCCATAAGAAAATACTATGCTTAAAAATCCAAGTAATACTCAAGAATACAAACATGTTCGCTAATATCATAGACTTTAATATAATTATAATCAGATTAATTTGCGTAAGTTTTCAAAGTTTACTCAATCAATCTAATCTCTTTTAGAGATTCTGATGATTCGAAACATTTCAAGTAACAATCACGTTCAAATTCGCGGCTTAATCATGGCGGGAAAAGAATACATTCTTCTGCATCTAGTACGATTCCTGGTATCTCTGCTAAAAAAAACAGAACAAGAAAACAGGAAAAACTCCTAAAAATGCAAAAGAAAAGAAAGAAACAGAAAGAAGGAAAAAACAGAAAAGATAACGCCAGAACGCCAACTCCAAACTCCAAAAAATACATGAGAAAAAAACAAATCCCAGTCCTAATCGCAAAACAACAACAAACAACAAACAAAAAAAGAACTAAACATCTCTGGTACGTCTGAAAAAACACAAAACAGGCGAAAAGCCGTTGACAACAGCACCAACTCTACTTCCATGAAAACTGCTATCATTAAATAGCTTCCATTGCCCATCCGGGCCCTCCGCAGAGCAAACATAGTGCCCCGCATTGTCGGAGCCGCTATGCTGGACCACCGACATGATATCGTATGTAAAGCGCCGAGGGTCCGTACTCTCTGGTGCCTTGAAGGCAGTGAGGTCGATGGTGGTCGGGATGTTGACGTTCGACTTGAGTTTCCGACCGAGGTAATCTTGCAGATTGAACTGCATTGCAAGGACCTCGGGAGCGTGTTCGAACTTAACGGTAAGAACACGCTTCTCCACCTTGCGACAAGAGTCGCAGCGGTAATCGTCGAGTTTTGTGGCTAAGCCACGAGCGATGTATCGGATTAGGTCACCGTGCTTCTCTTTGGGGGCCATGCCGACCTCTATCTGCGTGTGGTCATCGTCGGACGCAGAGATTTCGCCGCAAGGGCAGGGGGTTTTCTGTCTCTTGTCATAGATACGGAAGAGCGAATCGATCATGTTAAAAACGCTCGTTGGTAAATCCTCTCGGAGGAGGCGGAAGAAAAACGTCAGCTGGTCTGCTGGATCTCCTTGTCCGTTATGGTTCCAGCCCCGTCGTTTGAGGAGGAGGTGGAGGGACTTGAAGATTTTGTTTGTGAGCTTTGCCTCGGTATTGACGGACCAGTAAGAACCAAGGAATTTGCGGAATACGCAGGCGAAGCAGTTGCTCGGATCATCCACGATACAATTATCAGGAGTGTGGTAATCGTGGAGCCAGTTTACGAATTGGGGGATATGTACCAGAGCCTGAACAAGAGCGATTCGATAGCAGATTGCGCCAGTGAAGTTACTGAGCCCGTCTTGGGCAGCGGCGGGCATCTTTGAGACGTCGTCCTTGAGGGTCAATGCCTGTATGAGTGAGTGTCAGTTTGATACCGAAAAGGCGGTTGTGAGTGCATCACAGAAATGTGAGATAAGGCTAAAAAGGGACGATAAGGTAACTTGGAAACAACATGATCGCATAGAAGATCTAGATGGTTGAACAAAAAAGGAATAAATGGCAGACATATGAGATGGAAATGAGAAATCACAATGGCATGAGAAGAATATATAGAAAAGATCTTGAGAGGGCAGGGGACAGAAAACAATACATAGCAGCGATATGAGATATGTCGACAACTTACGAGAGATCGCTTTCGCTTAATCATTGCGATCCTATCTGCAGTTCGTACTTTGTTGGTGAGTGGATGCGCATTGCTATGATCGAGCTTGATAAGTTTGCTGCGATGGGCGTAAAAGTCGTTCTCGTCTGCTTCCGGTTCGAATGAGCGCTTCATGCCAGCCAAAGATGCTACCTTTTCAGTGAAAGGCTTTACATTTGGTTTCAATCCATCGAAGCGGGCAGGGAGATCTGGTATTGAGGTCAGTGGCTGTAAGAGCGAGAACCAAACTTGCGCCTGGGTGAATATGGTGCAGGTCAAGTTACTAGAGGGTAGTGGTGGCGCGCGAGAGTATTTGGGACGCGACCTAATTTCGAGAATGTACATACCTTTGTCAGTCTTGGGCTTCTTTGGTTGACGATCATCACCACCGGGGTGAGAGCGCTTGGGAGATGAGGGTGGAGATGGTGGTTGAGACATCTTGCTCTTTCTTTGCAGTCGTAAGGGAAGGTCTTTTTGGAGTCGTAACTGAAAGACAGAGGGAATGGATATTCGGCGTGGTGTCTTGGAAAAGGTCGAAGACGATGACGGTGGAGAGATTTTCCTGGGGCGGACGAAATCATTATAACTTTTGGCCCGTGGCCGGGGGACCGCGACAACACCGAGTCCCATTGTGCCCCCTTGCAATTGTCGTAGTGAATGCAAGTTTTGACCTCAATAGTGAATTCGTTGATAGGCTATTGTGGCACTGATCGCAGGGTGGTTGAATCAACGAGTGAGGTGAGTATTTGGCGAGGTGATAGACGAGAAGACAATAGGAGGCTATTCGAAACTTTTGGCGACAATGACGCTCTTGTTTCGAGTGAGCGAGTCCTCCGCAGAAGACTGCGCGAATTGGGTGTATGGCTTCGTACCAGAAGAATAATAATCTTTCGACAATTGAAAGTATTCAGGATATGTATATCAATAGAAAATTTTGTCCTCTCAGACAAATGCAGCTATTGTAGTCACGATTTTGACTTGTGGCTGGCATGAAGGCGATTTTTGAAAACGGGCTTCTGAGAGCTGTGGAGATGTGATATAATAGGGTTTTAATCACAATCAGTTGGTGCAGATAATCAAATCTATTGTATTCGATATTTTCAATCGCATGGGTGTTTATTGTTGTTGTGGAACTCGCATTGTAAAAATGTAAGTGAAATCGGTGGCCAGAGTGACGTTTGAAAATGTGAGTGCAGCATTTTTATTAGCCTCACCGCTAAATCTCCGGGCGATCCTGACCCCACCACAGCCAAGATATCTTTCATGAACTACCAGTTTGGGACAGTATAGTCAGTTCGGACAGGTATCCATAATAATGAGAATATCAATTTGAATTTTTTCTTGGGCGTGTTCTATGATAATTATCAGGGAGAAGGTTGAGGAAGTGAGTGTTAGAGTACGAGCGCTCGCGAAACGGTACAGGTACGAACATTCTTTAGCTGGCACTAGCGTATTTCATACAGACGGCGCTAGTCCTATTCTAAGTAATTCCAGCCATACGTGCAGGAAGTGAATTAAATGTTTTCCCTCTACCCTCTACCGAGCTCTTCTCTCTTCATCTCCTTATTCCCACAGCTACTTCTAATAATCTTCCTTTTTGTACTTAGTAGTAAGTGTAAGGATCAAGGGGGTGTTCGGTAGGAAGGAGGAAAAGATGAGGGGGGATGTTCAAAGTCTGAGTGAGAGATTAGAGGTTGGAAAAAAGGGAGAAGGATGCTAAATGATAGAGCAAGGGAAAGGCATCACCCATATAGCAAAGCTCCTCAAGAGACGAAGTTTATGTGTCGAGGACGGTGCTAATGACTGTGCCGACAACGCTCCGGTGCCGATGTAGTGCCGGTAGCCGCTGCGATATCATGCCGGCGCCGATATATTACCGAAAACCGTCGCCCCCACTAAATCTTGTTTCATTGGGTAAAGTGCCGTGACCCAAAAAAGCACCTCAAAAACACCGGATGGTACCGAATCACGTCTCACAAAAAGACACCAAAAAAGAATCATCCGAAGCACAAGACACAATCTACATGTCTCGGGAAGCTGCTGCATAGTACTGGGCTTGTGTCAGAAGAGTTTATTTTGGCGACGTCTCTTGAAATCCCATCATCACATTTGAGGAGTGTGAGTGTCGAGTGATCATCCATTTTCAAGTGCGGGGGTTAGTGAGAGATTCCTGATAACCTCAGTTTCTATATCATTTACTCAAACGAAGAACAAATTTTGGGGTCTACTCCGTAGGGTCGCGGAAGTCTTGGCCTGAGTCTTCAACCCGGGTCAGCTTTGATAAGGTGACTTGGATTCGGTAGCGAGAAAGATCACTGCACGACATCTAGATCTAACCACGACCACAAGTCTGGAAAGTCTCTAAAAAGACAATTCTTGAATACAAAGTTGCATCTAAGTCAAAATGGAAGCCACATCTCCCAATACGGCACCACCAGAAAGCACCAATACCATCCAACCCCCCTCAATCCCTCAACAAGACGGGAATCCCTCAAACTCATCAACAATCCAACAAGAATCCTCCTCAAACCCAGCGCAGTATGAAGAACAACACGTCCACACAGTCTACAACGAAATCGCCCCCCACTTCTCCTCAACCCGCTACAAACCCTGGCCCATCGTCAAGACCTTCCTGCAATCCCAACCGCCCGGGTCCCTAGGCCTCGACATCGGATGCGGCAACGGGAAATACCTGCCCATCAACCCCTCCGTCTTCATCATCGCCTCGGACCGCTCATCAGGACTGATCAAATTCGCTTCACAGCACCAGCCCCATTCCGCTATCATCGCGGACACACTTGCACTCCCCCATCCCAGAGGAAAATTTGACTTTGCAATTTGTATTGCGGTGGTGCATCATTTGTCGACGGCTAAGCGGAGACAGCAGGCTGTGCATGCGATTTTGGAGACGTTGAGTGGTAAGGGAAAGGCGTTGATTTATGCGTGGGCGTTGGAGCAGAGGGATAGTAGGAGGGGGTGGGATGAGGGTTCGGAGCAGGATGTTATGGTTCCTTGGGTGATGAAGAAGGCGAAGAAGGATTTGGCGGAGGGGGAGCAGAATGAGACGACGTTTCAGAGGTATTATCATCTTTATCGGAAGGGTGAGATGGAGGAGAATGTTGAGGCGGCTGGGGGTGTGGTTGTGGAAGCTGGGTATGAGAAGGATAATTGGTGGGTGATATGTTCTAGAGGGGAAGGGTTTGAAGAGGGAAAGGAATTATGAAAGGTTGAGAATTTTATGAGCTCAAACAAATCATATAAAATGCGAAAGCCTTTCATACTAGAACATTATATCCCTTACTCCGTAAAATGTGAGGCTACTGAACGCCGGTGGGAGCTTTCAAGTGAGAGTACTAACTCTAAGCCTAATTAGGACGTGCCAAGTATCAAAAATGTGCGAATCTAATATCCTAACGTTGATGCCAAGCCACTACCTTCCACCACACTTCCAGTAGCCTCACATGTTACGGAGTAAGGGATAGGCATTTTTTTTCACGTGTGTGTATCCTACCTTGCTATAATAACGTATAGTTTACATATGGTAAAAACAGAATTCTATTTTCTACGTATTTACTATAGCTTTATATTATACCTATAAATTAGCCGAGTTAGGGAATATTATAGGAGAGAATACTATAGTTGTGACAGACGTGCTTCTAGACAGCCGGAACAAACAACACTCTATTCTTAGGACAAAAGACCAGGAGAGAAGGAGAGCTCGAGAGAGCTAGGAACTAAATACAGGTGGTGCGCGCTAGCTCCTTGCTAAGCGAACATGTGACATCCAGCCCTCGTGACCATAACCGTCACATCTTCTCGGGCTCTATTATAAAGGAGAAGTAGCCCTCTTAGTAAGGCTTAGTAAGTACTAGTATAGCTAGTACTATACCTAGGGGCTAACCCCTTATATTCTATATTAATAGTCTAATTTATAGATAGTCTAAGAATCGTTCTTAAATAGTTACTAAACGGTTATCGAATACTCCTAGAATATGTAACGAATACTCAAACTGGCTAACTAAACTTGGCTGGGTGTTCGCTGGTTGGTATGCTATGATAAGAAGAAGACTATCGGGTTGTTCACTTGGAAGTGAACTCGTTACTTGTATTAAAGATGTTAAACAATATGATAAGATTGATAACTAAGTTGAGCACGAAGCTCCTATCTAATGGCAGACGTGCTAGTCTTATATAGAACCTTCATACTTCAGAAGTCGACAATGTCGACAGTCGACATCGTCGACTTTCGACAATGTCGACAGTCGAGAAGTCGACTTGCATATGTTACGTAACAGTGACCAATGGAAATCCTTGGATCGCTTAGCTACCCTAAGCGATCCCTATTTACTATAAGAAACCTGGATGTACCTGTCGAGGGTTACGCCTCTTATTATAACAAGTATTACGTAAACACGTAATTCGTGACACTATCCCCCTTTTAGCCTAGCTTTGTCCCAAAGCTTAAGTATAACCAAAGAAATACCGTCGGGAGGTTATTAGCCTTCCCTTCCTTTATTATACCATCCGATCAACGCAACGACCGAAGTAATAAACTCCTTAGCAACGCTATTAAGAGGACTAGTAAAAGAAACATAGCTCCTTGTTCTCGCTGTGAAAAGAACAATCGCCCTTGCGTCGCCCCTCGCGACTAAAAACACTCTCGCTACGCTAAGTGTACTCGTCAGGGTAAAACCTACGACGTTCGACAAGTCAACCGTATACCTTCTACTATCGAATAGGAATCCCTAGAGGAGAAACGAAGGAAAATCCGGGCTTAAAAGAATGAGGCCATAGCAAAGCTACTTCGTCTCAACAAAGAGGAGGAAGCGCTTAAAGAGCGTAAGCAAAAGATAATAGTAGCTAGTCTCAACTCCCTAGATAAGTTAGATACTACTAAGGAACAAGAGAGGGAACGAGGGAAAGAACAAGAGGAGAAAGAGCAGAGGGAGAAAGAGGTCGCCCGTCTAGCCACCCTTCCTACCCCTACTACTTCCGACCCTTTTCCCGACCTAGGTCTTGACCAGGCTTTTTTCGAGACCCTCTTAGGCGATCCGGAGATGTAGGCAACCCTAGGTTTCGGCGGTGGAACTCTTAAAGTTCCTCCGAGTACTAGGTAATGTTCTTTCTAGGTTCCTAGGTGTTCTCCGAGTATAGGTAATCTAACCATTTGATTAAGTACTTGACCTGTCCTCTGACAACCCTATAGTTAA
Organism: Hymenoscyphus occultus; assembly: GCA_900536445.1. Taxonomy (NCBI): domain Eukaryota; kingdom Fungi; phylum Ascomycota; class Leotiomycetes; order Helotiales; family Helotiaceae; genus Hymenoscyphus; species Hymenoscyphus occultus. The sequence continues at coordinate 64,850 of UNPT01000262.1, forward strand.
GAATCTTCTCGACCTCATATTCAGCGTTTAGGTTAACTAGTTGAATTTCTATGTGTGGGGCTAGTAGTGCTCCCGGTAGTACTGGTTCGAGCAGGGATATATAGAATACTAGGTAGATATTCATTGTCTCTAGTAGTACTAATTCATAATTCAATAGTCCTCTGACTTTCTTGATTTTGAATAGTCCGAGTTTCTTATAGTCCAGTTTGTTGCTCGGTCTCCTTATATTAATATTTTTTTGTACAAGGTAGACTTTATCCCCCTCTTTTAACGTTGGCTCCTGACTACGTCGCTTATTGTAGTAGTACGCGTTTCGTTCTGCTACGAACTACAATTCACTTGCCAGTTCCTTGTATAGCCCTTTGATTTTCGAGACCTAGATACGAGCAAGTTGATTATCTATCGTCGTAGCCAATGGTTCTTAATACGCTTCTAATTCATACCCAAAGTTAGCGTAGAATAGCGTAATAAGTATTGTTTCCGTTATTAAGCTATTATATACGAATTCTACTAGTAGCAGTAGTTTAACCTAATCGTCCTATTAGTAATTTATATAGTAACAAAGGTATGTTTTAACCACCTGATTTATACGTTCGTTCCCTCTATTTGTCTAGGGGTAAAATGCTATCGATAGCTTTCTTTTCACTCCTAAGCGCTCCGTGAGTACTGTCTAGAATAATAAGGTAAAGAGCTTGTCTCTGTCTAAGATAATCTCTTCTAGTAGTCCGTGTTTCGAGACTACTTCCCTAAGGAATACAAATACTAGTTCCTCGGCTATACTTAACTCCTTGTATAGTACTAGGATCATGTATTTCGTCAGCCTTTCCATGATAACTAGGATCGAGTCGTACTCGACGCCTGTCATCGGATCCTTAGATTTCGGTAATTTCACTATAAAATCCTAAGAGATCGACTTCCAAGGGGTTAGTGGTATCGGAGTAGTGCCCATCTGTCCGTAAGGGGCATGGCGGGGAGCCTTGCTCCTAATATAGGTATTACACTCCGCTATCACTTCCTTGACTACGGCTGCTACCCTCTCAATGTAGTAGTTCCGTCTAATCCGTTAGAGAGTTCGGCGAACTCCTTGATGTCCATGGGCCGGTGCCGCATAGTATTCTATAACGAATTCTTTTATATATAAGTCCGGGACCCAGATCTTGCCGTTCTTTGTATTTTCGATCTTGTCTCGTAACTACGCTGCTCTGATTTTATTATCCCAAGGGCTCTCCCTGGTTATAGTAGCGATTTTATAAATCGTTGGGGCAAGGTCTCCGTTCTCAAGAGTCTTCAAGATCGCAATCTTTTTATACTCCTTATCTCCTTCGTAGCCTAGTTTCCGGCTAAGCGTATCTGCTCGTGCGTTCGAAGTTCCGCTAACATAACGAATCACAATGTCAAATCTAGCTAGGATTTGCGACCACCTAGCGAGTCTCCTATTACTAAGCTCCTTAGTTGTCGTAAATGTCTTTAGATTCTCATGGTCAGTGAGGACAGTTACCTGGTACTTTGTACCCTAAAGGTAAATCTTCTAATGCTCTAAAGCTAGGACTATAGCGAGGAGTTCTTTCTCAAAGATACTATAGTTCTACTAAGCTAAATCCAATGTTTTCGAGAAGTATATAACAGGTATTAGCTTCCTGTTCTCATTGGGCTATAAGTGTACAGCTCTAATAGCAGTGTCCGAAGCATCTGTCTCAACAGTGCTTAGTTTGTCGACGTCGTAATTCCTAAGGATTAGCTCCTTAGCGAATCGCTTCTTAATTTCCTGAAATGCCTGTTCCGTCGTCTTGTCCTAGGAGAATGTCTTATCTTTCCTAGTCAAGTCCGTTAGGGGTTTAGATAGTCTAGTATAGTCCGCTATAAACTGTCGACAAAAGTTGGCGAATCCCTAGAATAATTAGACGTCCTTGACGTTCTCGGGTGATTTCTATTCTACGATTGCCTTAATTTTATCTAGGTCAACTTCCATTTGACCAGGGCTAATCACATATCTAAGGAAGATAGTACGAGTTATTCCGAACTCGCACTTCGATAACTTAAGGCGGGAGTCTACGGCAGCGAGTCTCCGCAAGACCTCTCTAACGTGTCCCTAATAGTCTTCCTTTCGTTCTAAGTACACTAGAATATCGTCTAGGTAACAGATAATAGTTACTCCTAGAAGGTCTTCTAGAATACTATTGTTTTGTCTCTGACAAGTAGCTAGTACGTTCGTAAGTCCGAATAGTATCACATTATACTCGTAGAGTCCTAATAGCAAGACGAATACCGTCTTCTATTCATCTCCCGGCTTAATCCTAATTAAGCTAAAAGCATTTCGTTGGTCGAGCTTAGTAAATATCTTAGCTCGGCCTAACTTGTCCCGCAAGTATTAGCCGGTTAGTAACGGATAAGCGTCCTTAACCGTAGTATTGTTGACTTCTCGGTAGTTAATACAAGCTCTACCCTTTAGATCGTCTTTTTTCTTGGCGATCAACATATTCGAAGCGGTCGGTGACTCTGACTTCCGAATATGTCCTTTCTTAATTCCTTCCTTAACGTACTCCTCGAGTAGCTAAAGGTTCCTCTAATTATAAGGTCGAAGCTTTTGCTTCCTAAGGTTATAACCCTCTTTCAATTTAATCTCGTGATCCCATGGGCAATGTTCGGGAAGGGCACGCATGTCCTCCGGGTTCTCGAACAGATCCTTAAATTCTCTATACTATATAGGTAACTCTGAATCGGCTCCTTTGCCGACCTGTGGAGGACCCTTTCCTAGGTGTCCGGGCTCTTTGGAAGAAGTGGCGTAAACTTCGTTCCGGCCTTATAGTCATTCATACGAACCCTCGTAACTACAACGACTAAAGGTAATCTTTCTTACCTTCTAATTAATATCTAGATTATGTTCTCTAATCTAAGGTATACTAAGAATCGCTTCCTTGCTTCCTATTTTAACGATATCGAACTATATGTCTAAATAGTGTCCGTCGATAGTAGTTTTTGTTAGAATAGTACTCTAGTTAATTATTCCGTTCTAGTATCCTATTTCCGTCCCGTCTACTACTGTTAACTAGTAGAGTACTATTTTCCTAACAGGGACGTTTAGCTTCCTAGCTAAGTTCGGGGAAAGGAAGTTTCCTATAGCTCCCGAGTCTATTATTACTCGGAGTTCCTTCCCTTGTATAACCGTAGTTACTACTAACTGTTGGTCTCTAGAAGTAGCGCAGATCTCCTTGTCCTAGCTAGCGTAGCGAACTAGGAATAGATGTCTGTCTCGGCCTCTCGTTAGTAAGAACAAGACTCCTGTCTCGTCTACCCGTTCCACTGTATATGTTCTATCCGCGTATAGGTCCAACTATGCCTTCGGGAGGTCTCCTACGAAGTTTGGCTTAGGTTAGCTAACGAACTCTGGTTCGCTTACCCATCTCTATTCGCTAGTCTATAGAGTTATGTTGTATACCCTCTAGGTGTCTCCAACCTGTGGCAGTGGTTCTAGATATACCTCCTCTTAAGGTTCGTTATCTAAGTTATTTTCGTTATAACGCTCAGTAGCTTTAACAACTACTTGTCCTAACGGGATATTTTCGAAAGTTATCTAATAGTCGTTATAATCGGTTACCTTATAGGCGGTCAGGGTGACTGGCTTGCTACTATAAGTAGCGTGCGGGCTCTAGAAGTCTAACTTTAACCCGTCTATGTGGACCTATCTATTACTTAATATAAAGGTCCTAATAAATGTCCAATTTTCTCTGACCTCGGGGTTCCGCTTGGACGGATTATATTTGTCCCCTAAGGTACTGTCTAATGATCCTAACGATTCTGACTCGTCGGACTCGTGCCGCTTATTCCCTTATAACTAGAGGGGTAGAGAGTGTTCATCGTTAGATCTCGTAGCGTAGTACTTGTTAAGTTCTAAGTCGTTCTCGAGCTAGGTATAGATCCCCATTTCCTCGAGTTCGTCGCTAGTTAATATTCGTTTCTTAAGTATAGCTATTTCCCTTCTAGCTATAGTATTGATTTGCTTCGTTCCTTTCTAGGGTTTCTTCGCGTCCTTCGCGCGGCACTTGTTTGCTCGATGGCCGGATTTGCTATAAGAGTAATATAAGTTCTACTCGCGTCTTCGGTTACGTTCCTCCTAAGAAAGGCCTCCTTCCCGCGGGAAGGGTTTCTTTTCGGCAGCGTTTACTTCACGGCCCTTTCCGTAATAGGAACGATTCCACCGCTTGTATCCCTTGGACTGATTCTCCTACTTTAGGGATAACTTCCTAAATTCCTAGAGACGGTTGTCTAACTAGATAATAGTCTTAATTATAGTCGTAATATTTAAGAAGGTTATGTTTTGTCTTGCTATCTCTTCGCGGAGATACGTCTTAAGTCCCCTTTGGAATAATTCCATAAGTACAGGGGCGTCCCACCCTGATTTGTTCCTATATCGCTGGAACTCGTTAGCGTAGTCGATAGCTGATCCGGTTTGTCGTAATCCTAGAAGGTTACGTACCGTAGTACGGATAGTGTCGAAGTCTCCGAAGACTCGTCGAATCGCCTATTTGAATCCTCCCTAAGACCTGAACATGGCCTTGGTTATAGTTATGTTTCCTCTATTGTTATCGAAGTAATCCTCGAGGTAAGGCTAGGCCTATTCTAGCACTAGTCCCCTAAGGTAGGAGACAGCGAAGATCGAGCGAAAGCTATAGTCGTCCTCGAACTTCTCTTTGTTAAAGTTAAAGTAGATGTTTATCTAAAGAAGGAATAAGTTAAGTTCCGTTCGCTTCCCGTTATACGTGTCAGGTATCTTAACTTTAATGTTTTTAAGTGCCTCGACCTTGTATAGGTCAGGTGTATCTAGCATACTGTCGTCGTCGTCGTCGTCGTCGACGTCTCTTAATCGAGGAGTGTTAATGTTTGTCGTAGCAGTCCCTCCGCTGGTTTCGGGGAGGTTAACTCGGCTAGCCTAGGGGCTGGTGGCCAATCCTGCTACTGGGGTAGTAGGAGCTATCGTAATAGTTTCGACTTAAAGCAGGTACTCAAAGTGTAACGAATACTTAAACTAGCTAACTAAACTTGGCTAGGTGTTCGCTGGTTAGTATACTATAATAAGAAGAAGACTATCGGGTTATTCACTTGGAAGTGAACTCGTTACTTGTATCAAAGATGTTAAACAATATAATAAGATTAATAACTAAGTTAAGCACGAAGCTCCTATCTAATGGCAGACGTGCTAGTCTTATATAGAACCTTCATACTTCAGAAGTCGACAATGTCGATAGTCGACATCGTCGACTTTCGACAATGTCGACAGTCGAGAAGTCGACCTGCATATGTCACGTGACAGTGACCAATGGAAATCCTTGGATCGCTTAGCTACCCTAAGCGATCCCTATTTGCTATAAGAAACCTGGATGTGCCTGTCGAGGGTTGCGCCTCTTATTATGACAAGTATCACGTGAACACGTGATTCGTGACAGAATAGTCCCGGGATAGTACGGAAAAGTACCCTATAGAGCCGTATATAAGCGCGTAGAGCTATAGAGTACAAGCTATATTACGTACTCGGTAGTACTCCTATACGCTTAACACTAACGCTATAAAGATATAAGTATTAAATTTAGTTAATTTAGCGAAATTTAATAAGCGTATAATATAGGCGGCCTAATATATAATATTAGTACTACTAACGGGCGAAGAGGGTATCGCGCGTATAGTATATACCTATAGACGCCTAAGTATAGGTACGGGCTAAAGCCGGGGGTGCCTTACGTACCCTACTTACGTAATTATATATATACCTAGGGGTAGGATTTAGGACGGGTTTAGAAATAGGTTTAGAATAGTCCTAAGATACTCTCTAGATATACTTAGAACTGTCCTAGAATACTCTTATATTTTAAAAACTATTCTTAACTATCTTATTAATATAACTATCTAATATTTTAAGACTATCTTTATATATAAACCGCCCTCCTCCTATTACCTAGTAGTTTTATCCCTAGGACTAGATTCTATATAAAACCCTCTTTCGAAAGTCTTTAGATAGTCTAAAGAACTCTACTTTCCCCTCTAAGGTAATAAAACTTAGTACTACTAAGTAGAAGCGTCTTATAATTAACGTTATAGCTTTATAATAAGTATATAAACGATGAGAGATTTATAATATTATATAGATTAAGGGAGATTCGAATCCTACTAACGCTATAACGAAATTAAAGCTCTACTAGACGCTTTTAAAATTGATTAATTTAAATAAGATTAATATTATAATTAAGGAGTAGGTTAAATATAATAATAAGAATAATAGATCTAATAATAATTCGGATTAATAAGCGAGGAATCTGTGAACGTGTGGAGTGAACCACTGCTTGCTGTAATGAATACTGAGTCAAATCGAACACTGCTATAAAGAGCGAACAACTAAGTAAGGAGGGAAGAGAGTCCTAGAGGAACAAGAGCCTATATACAGGATTCCTCGTAGCACGAACGTGACGCACGTGACATGCTACACGTGATCTGACCCTAGTTCCTCCAACTCCGTAACAATTTTATAATAGTTTTACTTTTAATAACTATTCTATAACTATCTAAAAAACTCCGCTTTCTCCTCTAAGGTAGATCGATATTTTTCTAGGTTATATAATAAATTCCAGCTAGAATTCTAGTTAATTCTATAAAATAAGGGGGTCTAGAATAGAATAATTCTATTCGTTTATTAAAAGGAATAGAATTATTCTAGATGCCGAACGCTGTAAATAATAACACTCTCCCCTATTCCCTATCCCCTATCCCCCTATCCTATCCTATCCTATCCTATCCTATCCTATCCCCCTATCCTATCCTATCCCCCTATCCTATCCTATCCCCCTATCCTATCCTATCCCCCTACCTATCCCCTACCCCTCCCCTACCCACCATACTCCCTCCCTAGCTCCTAATAAACAAACAAAACAAACAAAATCACCCATCTAAACCCACGATATATCGCTAAGAGAGTTCGTTAACACCTAGGAACCTGGGAAAGAATAACAATAGAAGGATTAACGGTAAGTACATACTCACTCGCTTCAAGGCACATCGACATCTGTTCCTATACCCACTAGCTCCCCTCCCCTTCCCCCTTCCCATTCCATTCCAAACAAAACACATCCAACCACCAATCCAATCCAACCGAACAAAACAAAACAAAACCTCCAACCTACATAGTACCAATACCAACCCCTTAAATCCCAAACTCCCCCCTCTTCCCCCCCAACCCCTCTAATCATCCCACCAGAATCCAAAACACAGAAACACAAACATCAACACCCCTCAAATCTCCAAGTTCAATTCCCACCAAAATAAAAGTTCTATGGTGGAGGTTCTTTCCTGAAATTCTAATACAGTAGACAGAAGACTGATTTTCGACGACATGTTCTGTTATGTCTTCTCCATGCTTTCCTCGATATCGTACAGTACCACGCATAAACATCTGTCGCTTCGTGATTTTTTCAATATTTTGTATCGTATCTCGCTATAACCCTCACATCCAATCTCCACCCTCACGTCGATATCAAACCTCAAAAGAGCAAAGATGCAAGAAACCCCTAATATTCCACAACTCTACAATTCCAATCTAATCTAACCTACGTACTATACATTCCCCCCTTTCCTTCCCCTTTCCCTCCAAACCACACCCTTACTCTAACCTCCACACTAACCTCCACCCTCCAATCCCCCTACTCTCACCCTCACCCTCACTCCAACCTCCACCCTCACCTCAATATCAAACCTCAAAAGAGAAAGAAAGAAAGAAAACCCCTAATATTCCACAACTCTACAACTCCAATCTAATCTAACCTACGTACTATACAATTCCCCCTTCCCCCATCCCATCCATCCATCCCCATCCCTTCCCCTCTAACCCCCTTCTTCCACTTCCCCCATCCCATTCCCCCATCCATCCCATCTCAACCCTTCCCTTCCCCTCCCTCTAACCCCATCCATCCCATCTAAATTAAACCCCCCCCC
>UNPT01000545.1:0-28689 GCA_900536445.1 Hymenoscyphus occultus
CCCTCTGATATAGGGGGTAGGGGAGAGGGTAGCTCCTCGGGAATACATTCCCTTGAAAGGGAATAGACGCTTTAGTAGAAAGAAGACGTAACCAGGTTGTTTAGAACAAAAAACCTGATTCGAGAAAAAGGATGTTAATGAGGCGAGAGGATTATACTAGATTAACAAAAACCCTTATTCCGAGCCTAACTCGCTTATTCTACTAACTGTTATACTATTACTTATCCTATATACAAGTATATATTTATAGATTTATATATAATATTAGCAGCTATATAGTATATTACTACTAATTAAAGACTAGCGTTTCTACGTGTATATATAATAATAATAAGTCTCTCTAAACGGAATTCGAAAGAAGATAACTGCGAGTTATTCAGAGCTATGTTCGATAGGCGAATCGAGTTTTGTAAGTTTTGTGATTTCAGGGGTACGCTACCGAAAAAACAAGATGCCACTTTTTTAAGCCAAATACACCCTAAATAAAGAGGGTGGATGGCTATGGCTATTTGGTGAGAAAAGTCTATAACGTCTAGATCCGAGTCTCTGATTCGCTGGTTTTACTAAAGGCTAGGGCCGAGACACATTATAAATTTACAGGGAATAACTATGAGCTGTCTAGGCCCTTTAGATACCGTTAGGATAAACGTTCTCGACTAATATGTAATATTAAGAGGAAGTATAAGAAATTAGTACTTGATTTGCTCGCGTATAACACCTACTATTTGATACCTCTAATAGAAGGTTCTTCATTTGGAACTGCTTACTAGCTTTTACTCTTAGGTATATTAGGAGTAACTACAAGTATGTAATTAAGTAACACATAAATTCTTAAGCTATCTATAATCCCGTGTATTACGTTACTAAATCTATAATCCCGTGTATTACGTTACTAAACGATCTAATAGACTTCTCAAAGGTTGTTTAGGGAATGATACCATAGTAACCTTACCTAAATTATCCTAGAACTAAGAGAGGGAAAGATCTAATATTTATAACTTTGTCCTTCGCCTGTCCTAACTTTTCAGCTTTTCACAAACGCCCTATCTCCACTGCTGTGAAAGAATGAATAAGCCATTTGCTATATGGTATCGAAGTAACATGGCCCCTAGGCACTTTATAGTGTGTTACCAGGTACCCTTGATACTATTTCAGGTATCGATAATATTATTGTTACTATACCTCGTCGTCGCTATATTATCGCGACCTCCTCGTCGCTGCCATCTCGTCGTCGTCGCTGTCGCTACCTTATTATCAATATTTTAGTTTTAATATTTTATTACTACAATCTAACTTGTATATACTCTAGTAGTAATAAAAAGGTAGTAATAAGATATAGCGACGACGAGGTACAGCGACGACGAGGTAGTAGTAACAATGAGGTGGTGGTAATAATAACATATCGTAAAAACTCGAGAGGATGGTCCAAAGTGTAGCCGGGGGTGCTGGGGAGACTTTTGGCCTTGGCCACACTAACATCCCCTCGGAGCGCCCTTGCTATTCCTTTTTAAGCGGCTTAGTAGGTACGTCAGTTGTCGGAGTTCACCAACGTAGGGAGTAAAAATGGATTTCAAAGAGAGTTAGTATTCAGTCCCGCCCTTTTAGAAATATTTTACTTGCGGCATGATTTTTGCGGTGATTAGCACTACCCCCGGCTACACTTTGGACTATCCTCTCGAGTTTTTACGGTATAGGCAGTGTTATGAGGGATCAAGAGTACCTAGAAATAGACCGTAATGTGGCTGGGGGGCTATGTTACTTCGATGATGTTTAGTAAAATGTCGATGCCGTATAGCACTGGGTATGTATAAAGGAGCGAAGAACTCTCGGTTACCATGACTGCTTTCTTTGACGTAGATCTCGTTACTAGTATATTTGTTAAACCAATTATCGAGCATAGATAGAGTAGGCCAGAATAGTAGGTGAAAGTTCTGAGAGGAGTGTGGAATTAGACGAGAACACTCTACTATCGAAGAGGATAATAGGATAAGGGGGGAATGGGGGGGTAAATGAAAAAGGTGATGTAGGTCGTGACACTAGTAATTGTGTTTTATCCTACCCGTTATTACAATCGACAAGTCGTAATGACAAGTTTCTGATGATATGCTTTTAGACCTTGGTCAAAGAAAACGATCCCGCAATGAGAAAGAATAATTTATTCGACCGCTTTCATCGTCTCGATAAGAAAGTCCTCGAACCCCCGGAAGATAATAGTGAAGAGTGTGCCTTGCTAATATGTTCACCAGTGTAAGTATAGGAACCAGCCCTGAACAGTATTTAGCGTTTAAATAAAACTACTAAACTACTGGACTCTACTTGGGTAGTAATATAGTTGAGTTAGTTAAGTATAAGTAGGTAGCTTACGTTCAGTTAACTTGTAGATTTAACTACTCGAGTGGTTATATTAAACGTAACTAAAATAGAAAGAAAATATCCTTAGTTAGTAGGTCTTTTAAGTATTTTCCTGGTCGGGGTTTAAACTAATCTTCTTATTATAGACTAGATTTTTCTGTTAGAAAGGCACGATATCCGACTTTAAAGCGCTTAGTTATACTGTATTATAGTAGACGTACTCGGCTAAGTCCGAGTATACGGACTAACCGTCTAGACTACCGCCGGAGTGCCCGGGCGCGCTACGGGGACTCGGGCCGACTTATCCTGTCATACTCTAACAACTTATAATTTATCAAAGTACTCATGGAGTTAAGTTAAGTGGCTACTACTAGTTAACTTGGCCAATCAAATTCTAAACGCTAACGATATCAAAGGGTTTTCTATATCAGAAGTCTGCAGACAATCAGAGAAGCAGCAGTATGAATCTCGATAGTGAGTTTGGAGAATGCGTCTCGGTTAATTATTAGGTGACAGAGAACATAATATACTACAGCGGCCGTTACATGTGTCCACACCGTGAAACCTTGGGAACATTATTGGCTTCATTGTTTGAACTAGAATGGATATAAAAGCTCACTGCGACTAAACTTGAATATGCTTATAAAAGAAATCAAGTGCCTCCCGCCTGGTAGCTTTGTAGTCAGTCAAGCATTCTACGGATAATATCTTTGTTCTCAACCTGGTTCTCGTCTATCCCTTGCTTTCGTCTTGTGACTGCGACATTGAAGCCAGTTCTATTTGTTTGACAGCACCCGGAGTACCAGTGACCGATCACAGGAAGATCTTTGTTGATAGTAGATAGATATCAATCAGGTAGGATGGAGCCGCGTACTGATTGTAAAAACTGGAAGACGGTTGTCTATTTCGCTCATATAAGCCCTAACATCCTTGAGCTTTCTCATGAAACGAAACATTTTACTATAGAACACCTCGCTTACAGTATAATCATACCTAAGCGACACATTAGCAACCGAATTCTTAATATTCAAAGGAACTGTAGTTATTATCTACATATACATCTATCTAGAGGCTGAGATTAACAAGGTCTTTCTATAAGGCGAACTCTTGTATATCTTCACGAAAGACTTGTGTAAGATTACAATGGTCTATTGCTTATTAGTTCTCAAGAACTCTGGGAATTGTGGTAAACTCCTCGCCGTTCGATGTGCTCTTTTAGCTACGAATAGGAAAGCATCTCACATAACCATTATTTGGTGGCGCCCAAGTGGAACAGTCATTAGTCTAGTGTCATTGTTGGTCGTAACAGCTATAGTATATCGTATTATGGTACGGTATATCTTTATGAAGGTCCTTTTTGTATAATAAATTGTTCTGATCGCTTAAGGATCCGAGCAGGCAAACCTATTAGACGCCATGCGTACAAGGTAACGTATAGCCTCAGATTAGCTACCCGAAGTCCATAAAGAAATCATATTAATGTCAACTATGCCACGATTTTCGTAAATCTCTCTCTTTGTGCTCCATCTCGCCTCTTATTGTCTTTCAGACATCACAGACTCATGATATTAATATTAAGGCGAGGAATGGCTCCCCAACTACACGCGGTGGATGGCAGTATACAATTTTACTGCTGTGCTAGATGCAGAAGGCAATTGCTGCCATTTCAAGAGCGAAATATCTCCTGTCTGAATTCTGAGTAGTGTCTATGGCGAAGCTTTCGTGGAAGGATAGAACTTCCCGGGATTAGTAGTAATCACAGAAGCCACGATAATGGATTTTAAGGCAAAATAACTGGATATATAAGGCGAAAATGAGAATAGTAGCTGGAGGTGTTAACCTAATATAGTATGAACCATGAACAGTTGCCAAGTCAACTGTATTCATGAAGTTCCCAAATATCGGAGAGCAAATTTACAATATTGTCGTGGAATAAGTGGGGACTAGTGCCCCATGAAGTAGTTGGAAAGGATTAATATAGGACTTGCAACTTATCCTCAAGGCAAACTGAATCTTGTGTAACGTGGCTTGAGCGTGGGAAACAAGAAACTCTGACCAATCTAAGGCATACGTATTCACCTGCTTCAGTTACAGGAACATTAATGTTAAAGATGATCCTATTGGATGAGACGATAAGGCCAGTAAAGAGGCATGGTGTAAAGCGGACCCACAATAGTAAAATGTTTTGTATCCCCCCTGCACCCCTGAACATATCCTCGCTTAGCATACGATTGATAAATCAAAAGAATGCGGTGTGGCGAGTGGGCACCAACACTATCTACTCCTAGAAGGCTTAGTACACAAGCAGAGTAGGTCGCCCAAATAATAGTAGCAGAGTTTCGTTTCTGCAATGCTACAATATCACCGAGAGCTTCCCTCTCATGATACCTCGACAATTGCCAAAGGTGAATTTAGTGGCTAGCACACCCTGGAAGCTTAAAATTGTTATCTACTTTATGGAGACCCAAAACTCATTTAGTCGCCCTATGCTCCTTCGATTCTGAAAAGCAAGCATGTACAGTACCATCAAAACCGGAGACCTAGATTGGTCGGAAACTTGACAGAAAAGACAATCTCATGAGAATTAATGCCGCACGTGCTATCAAAGGGCCCAGACGTAAGGTTGAACCTGTTTGAACTTACGTTTACTCGTATTTTCAATTTACTCCAATGATCTAACGTGCCTCTAAAGTCGCTTAAAAGCGAGTAGCAGCAGCTTCAGGGGGATTCTAGTGTAGCTAAGGCCAGAGAACTTAGATTCAATACCTCAGGACCCCGTCTCGGATGTAATAGTACATGTCATACAGTAATCACTCCTTAAAGCGGTATTGTAGCCTGTCAACCTTAACATGCCATTGGTTTCGTATTTCTCAGCCCCCAGCCCCGGCCCGCACCGTAATCTTACCGCACCTACCTCCTGCCTTTATGACAGTGGGATGCTTATACTAAAGTTAAAGGTACATTATGTAATCTAATAGGCCAGCCGGATGAATCCTTCTGGACTAAGCAGCGTAGTGGAGCGAACCATATGAAAACATTCTCTATGGACGTTTGGTTGCCTGCGGTGTGATTGGATGGGCCGGGGCGGAATCGGAGAGCTGGAAACAAAACCGGCCAATTAACCAGCGGCTGGGTAAACATACCTCGCTAACCCGCATCAAGTCAACATTACATTTGAAGCTTTCATCAGTCAAGCACAGACAATTTGAGTAACTCGGCTTCAATCCTATTCTTTTTAAACATGTTTTAATAACATCTGTGGCGGGAGTCATATAAGGCAGCTTAAAAGTATATCGCATCTCTATTACGAGTACGATTTTTAGATTGCAATCGTAGGTTAGTACCTTACATCCACCAAGCACTAACCGCATCTCGTGGTTAGCCGTCACCTGGCCTGATCACAAGAGATCTCATCATTCTACATTCACTCAAGTGTTCGAATCATGCCGCTGAGTTAGTGCCGAGTCTAATACCTCGCATCAGCTTGGGCTACGATTAATGCTGGAGGCACTAGCGCAAGGGCCAGGAACACCAAAACTATCAATACCTTCCTTCAAAACCACCACTGTCGGGACAGCATTAAGCTGCAATCAAATCCTAACGTCTTAATGGCCTCAGGAAATGGGAGTCGACAATTCTAGAATCACTTTAGTGTTCGACACGTGTTTCTCCAATATCTCGCGCTAGAATAGTGCAGACTATAATCTATCGCATCGGGTTGTACTACGGTTAATTTAACCTTAGCGCGCGGACGACTTGGGATACTAAAACAACTAAAACTATCAGTGTTAACCTCGCATCAATCTGGAATCGCATCTAAAGAACACACAAAACGAGCACAGATACAAAGAATCTTCAAACATATTCCTGTGTTATTTCTATGAGTTATTATCCAACAGTGTCGATTAGAAACGACGGATAATTGCGACCCTGAAATTTGGTTAGGAGCCTTACGGATACAAAGCACCAAGCCTCGCTTAAGGTATAATATGCGTAAGCGGCCTTAACTCTAACCTTAAAGAAAACATTAGTGTTAAAGTCTCTGGTTTTCATAGCTGTGGAGATAAGGGGTGTATTGTTGTAGCAGGTTGATCCTACATCATTCGAGTTAACTCAGCTACCTTTTAATCGATTCTATAATTGTAATATAAGGGGATGTAATAAAATAACAGAAAGGTAACTTGATTTCTACCTACAAAGGGACATAAACCTCAGATGAATAAAAGGACTCGCAACTAACAGGACCGTAGTACAAATCCATATGCGAATACACATAGAAAGAGTATATAAAGACACCTGTGTAGACGAGTCATAAAAGCTGGGTCGTATTTACACAGAGAGTCTAATGTCGCATTCAAAACAGCCATCGCTTAACCTTTAAAGCAAATATAGCTCCGATAAAGCCGAAAGATTCAGCCAGATAACTATAGTACTACTTGAATTTAATATAAAATGAGACTAAAGGACGGCCACACATCTCATGCATTGTTCATGTTGTATTCATTCTGAACTTCCTCTTACAATACTCTCTACTTTGTAAATCCAGCCTCCCCACATAATGGGATCTCTTGAGACACCACCACACATTGCCGACCTCCTCGAGTCCAGCTTCGCAAAACAATCCGGTATAATTACTTATGGCAAGGGAGAAGGCACAGAACCAGCTTTCCTGAAGTATAGTGAGCTTCGTGCTTTAGCGGGACAAAAAGCAGAATTGTTGCGGCTCTACTTTGCTCCAGGAAATATTATTTTAATTCACTTTCACACCCACTTGGACACTATTATTTGGTTTTGGGCCTCAGTTCTAGCTGGTTGTATTCCAGCTCTTTCCACCCCACTAGTCAACAACCGCGAAGGTCGCATTTCTCACTTGGGCCATCTTCATCGCCTTTTACTCGATCCCATTGTTATAACCAGACAAGAACTTGTGGACACGGACTTCTCCGACAACAACGCCCTTCAAGTCATTGCAGTAGAGGATATCGAGAAGTTGAGCTATGCGAAGCCAGATGCTAGCGCCAAACTTGACGAATCGGGCGAGAACAGCCCACAAGACGAAAGATTTGACAATTCATCATGCTCTACCAACGAGGTGGCAGTTCTTATGCTCACTTCGGGAAGTACTGGCAATTCCAAGGCAGTTTGCTTGGCTCATAAGCAGATATATGCTGCTATCAGAGGAAAGCTATCCGCAATGTCGCTTGCACCAGATACAGCCCTTTTCAACTGGATTGCACTCGACCAGTGAGTAATAGATTATGAATTTACCCTTCCTCGCCAGCTTTACAAATACTAAAGTCACGTGCTTTTACAGTGTTCCAAGTTTGGATGAGATACACTTGTGCGCAATCTTCGCCGGCCTTGACCAAGTCCATGCTCCAGCCGTTGAGATGATCGGGAACCCTCTATCCTTCCTTCGTCTGTTGTCTAAACACAATGTTCCACGGACCTTTGCGCCAAATTTCTTCCTATACAAGCTTCAGAGTGTTCTGGAGACAGCTTCTGCCAAGGAAGTTGAGGGAATCGATCTTTCTAAGCTTCAATATATAGCCTCTGGGGGAGAAGCAAACAGTATCGATACATGTGTCCGAATTTCCGGCCAACTCATTAGATTCGGCGTCCAGGAAAACTTGAAAGTAGTAACGCCTGGTTTTGGTATGACAGAAACTTGTGCTGGGGCTATTTTCAACCATCGGTGTCCTGATATGGATATTATGATGGGCCGTCAGTTTGCTTCTGTTGGGAAATGTATACCGGGTATCGAAATGCGGCTTGCATCAGTGATGGACAGTCCTGAACCCAACGACCCAGTTACCATCGCATCGACAGGACTTCTCGAGATTAGAGGGGCCGTAGTTTTCGAACGTTATTTCAACGATGTGGAGAGTACCAAGAAAGCTTTTACATCGGACGGATGGTTTAAAACAGGGGATATGGCCTGTATTGATGCGGATGGCAATCTAGAGCTTGTTGGTCGATCGAAAGAATTGGTCATTATTAACGGGGTGAAATATATTCCCCACGAATTGGAGACCGCCATATTACATGCGAAGATAAATGGAATCTCACCATCCTTCGTCACCTGCTTCGCTTATCGATCTGCCCACGCAAGTTCGGAAGAAATATATGTTGTATACCAGCACGAATATGATTCCAAGGACGTCGAAGCTCGTATGACAACCCTCCAGTCTATCATTCGCACAGTCGCTCTATTCGCTGGTACAAGGCCACGAGTCCTTCCGCTGCCGCCAGGCCGAATGCACAAAACGACACTTGGAAAAATATCTCGAGCTAAGATACGTGATTCTTTGAGCCAAGGCAACTACAGAGACGAAGAAGAGTTGGATGCCAATATGCTGCGTTCATATCGAGAGGCGCACCTTTCAGAACCATGCAACGAGACCGAGCGAAATCTGATGGCCGTCTTCCTTGACGTACTCGGTCCTAGTGACCCTGACATCGGCATGAGCGTTGAAACTCCCATCCTCGATGCTGGCGTCACTTCGGTTGACCTTATTCGGCTAAAGGGTGCTTGTGAGAAAGCATTCAACATGGAAGAAGGCAAGATTTCTATGGTAACAATTATGTCAAATACCACAATTCGCTCCCTCGCCCAAGCCATCGACCAAATTCAAACGTCAATATGTGAAACCGAGTACAATCCGGTTGTTACTTTGCAAAAGAAAGGATCCAAGACACCTTTGTGGCTTATTCATCCTGGAATTGGCGAGATTCTCGTGTTTCTGGGCTTGGTCCAATACTTTCCAGATCGGCCTATCCATGCTCTACGCACGCGAGGTTTCAACTCAAGCGAAGTACCTTTTGGAGCCTGGAAGAGGTTGTGACAACTTATCACAATGCCATTAAGAAACAGCAACCCCATGGACCATACGCCATCGCAGGCTATTCCTATGGCAGTATGCTAGCTTTCGAAATAACAAAGGTCCTGGAGGCAAATAACGACTCTGTCAAGTTCCTTGGATCTTTCAATCTTCCTCCACATATCAAGCAAAGAATGCGTCTACTAGACTGGACCTCTGGAGTCCTTCATATTGCACACTTCTGTGGTATCATCACTGAACAGCGCTCCGAGGAGCTGGTTGAAGAGCTTCGTTGCTTCCGCAGCCAGAGCAGCTTGCTGTATTACTAGCTGAAAGTGACCAAACTCCCTGTGCTGAGCTGGGGCTTACCCAAGCGTCACTTTTGAATTGGACGCACGTTGCCTGGTCATTGCAGAAAATTGGCTGGGAGTATGATCCATCTGGATCCGTTCCTCGTATGGATGTCTTCTACTGCCAGCCACTGAAAATTGTCGCGCGAACAAGGGAAGAATATCGAAACACCAAGCTCAATCATTGGGAGGATTTCGTGCATGAAGTTAAGTTCCATGAAGTTGATGGCGAACATTACACTATGATCGGGTCTGAGCATGTGTTCGAGTTCCAACAGACTCTAAGAGAGAGTCTGGCTGCACGAGGGGTATAATGATGGTCGTTTTCTGGAAAGGGGTTCTCATCTTCTCTCGTTTCTAAAACTGTTTTGCTCTATTTCTTAAGGCCGTAGTAAAGGGGGTATTACTACACAAAAAGATGAAAAGTGCGGGCCTCAAAATGGATGATTTTTATCACGTCGGTCATCGTTGACTTCTTACTTTCTTTAAAGACAATGGAAGCTTCTTCCTGACCTGATATTATCGGAAGTGACCTGATTGGATGCTCAACGATCATTGTACAAATCAATCCACGAAAATGGATTTTACAGAAAGTATTATACATGTGCCTTACAGTACTTGCCTTGCTTTCCATTTCACAGTTACCATCAACTTGGATTGGGTTGGTAGACTTTCAGTCAACTAATTCCATAAATACCTGCAGGCTGCCAAAGAAGTAGCGTAACTTTTTAAGCAACTATCAAAGTAATAGCAGCTTGATTAATAGTCCTGGCGCATATACTGGTAAGAGAGGCGGGCATTACTCTATATACACCGGACGCATAAAGTAATTATCCTAAAGACCTCACGCAACTAAATCAATTATACGAACAGTTTAGAACAATTGTTACTTTTCAATGCTTTTTACTGACCTTCCCTTCTCTTCAGACGAGGACTTTCATCCAGTTACCTAGTATTATGGTAAATCTTCCCTCCATGAAAGTGGGAAAAAGAGACAAAGGCATAGAAGGGAGATTATTGATTCGCATATCCAACTTCCTTGCCTTGACCAGCCCGTCTCCCGTTGGTATATTTCCTGCGCTTCTTCTTATGATGCATCTCCTATTTTTATTCCTCGCCATCTAGGGCAACTCATATTGTGATGTGGCTGATTGAAGTGAACTTCTACTCCTCTGTATCGTATTGACTTGATCTCCCTACAATGTCTGAAACCATTGAGAGTAATGGATTCGCATCGAGAGTCAAATTTGATGAATCAAAGCTTTTTACAAGTTTTGGGACGCTAACCGGCATCTTGCGGCGCGTCGCTCTATCTAAAGTTTTCTTGCTGGGCTCAAGCCTTGTGAATCTGGTGCTGACGGAATCCTCCTTTAACACGGCACCCATAAAAACATCAAATCTGTCCTCGTCTAGGTCAACGACATAGGCCCATTCACATGATATTGCCTCCAACGCAAATTTCAAGCTGCTTTGGATCAGTAGAGGTTGCTCATGAGTGGCGGATGCTGCAAGCTCCATAATCCTTGAAGGGTAACTTAGTAACTTTCTTTCAAATTGGGAGCGTTATATTTTGACAATTGAAGAGTATCTCTTCCAAGCCATCAAGAATGGGAAAAGAACCTAGAAACTAGCATCAACTTACGCTGCTCCAATATCGAGCGAAAGTTGTGGCCAGAATTCTTTAATTGCACACGTCTGCGATAAACGAAGGGCAACTTCAAGTGTGTCTCCTTGGGTGCGTAAGAAGGAAATCTTTTTTGACCACTGCTTGAACCTTCCAAGCTCGGCCACGCTCATCTTCGACATATCCTGGTCGTGCAAGTCCACAAGTTTACCTTCCTTAAGTTGTTCTTTGATGACAGAGATACGATGGAGCCCGCTTTTCCAGTTCTCAAGCTTCTGTACCTCGCTACTAATCCTGCTCTGCTCTTTGTCTTTGAGTATCCGTGTGTGTTCGAGGCCCCGTTTGAACCGTGCGATGTTGCCAGGGACAGAGATGAAGTTCCATATCCTCGCTCCAACAACCGAGGGACTACCATCCCCTAAAAGTGAAAGGTTAGCATAAGTCTATATCTAAGGAACGTGAAAAGTGGGATGGAACAGTTATCTCGCTGCTGCCCTTTCTTTATGAATGAAGAGTTTGGATTTTGGATGGGTTATCGTAATTGACGCGAAGCTTTGTAACCTTCGTTACTACTTGACCTATTCAAAAGCATTGTGATGATCGAGAATTATCCTTACATGTAGGGGAAAGAATGGCAATTCTCCGCTGCTTTTTTCGGATGCGATAGGAACAACGGAATGCTTACGTTGGGTGTATTGTGCAATAGAAAATATTCCTCTATAGAAAACACATATTAAGCCTCTAGTTCCCATGGTTGTAGTTGTAAAGACAATGCTCCGAATTGATGTGGTTTTTCAAAGACTCGATGTCCGGCAGGTGAGATTGAGAAAAGATGTGTTCAATAATTCCTTTTTTCCTAGGAACTGAAACACGAGGGAGTGGCTCTATCCCCTTGGACAAATAGGAGCAGAAGGTGTCAACCTTGATCTTGAATAGCTGTTGCTATAGTCGAATCAAAAACCTTACGCGTGATTCTATATCGGAGCCGCCTACATCGACTGGAAAACACGATTTCCTATACACTACCCCTAGAAAAGAACAAACAGCTGTATTTGGCCCCCAAATCCCACGTGACAATAATACGACAATGCAATTTTGCAGCTTACATGACCCTAGAACTACCTCCACATTCCTCAAGAAACCAGTTGAAAAGATGTCTATCTACGGAATCCTGCCCCCGCTTCACATCCGACTCTTAGAATTAAAGCCTGGAAATTTCGGCTCCTCATTTCAGGGAGCGCTTCGAGAAGTAAGCCTCGACAATCCACCAACTTATGAAGCACTTTCATATACTTGGGGAGATCCAGGAGCGGCATCGACGCTCAATTGCGAGGGAGCTAGTATCCTGTTGACTTTAAACCTTCAACTCGCTCTCGAGAGATTGCGTCGAGTCGGTGAGGTGAGAATACTGTGGATTGACCAAATCTGTATCAATCAAAACGACATTGTTGAACGCGGCCAGCAAGTCAATCTGATGGGTGATATATATCGTAAAGCTGAGGTTGTGGATATTTGGATAGGAGAGGAGGATGAGGAAAAGCATTTGGCGGTTCGTGCCGTGGGACATCTCATGGGGTGTTTCACTGACGCATCTGAAAACGATGGCGACAACGAAGAGTTTATCCCAAATGTCATTCAAAAGCTTGGTATTATGTTTGTCAAATCTCCCTCATGGATTGCTGCGCGGAAGATCTTTGAACGTCCGTATTTTCGCAGGATGTGGATAGTGCAAGAAGTGGTTTTGGGCAATAGATGCAGAGTGATGTGCGGGTCGCATGTCATGGGATGGGAGGAATTGTCTAAAGCCTCCTTTTATTCAGAGATGGATGATGAGAAACAGGTGGAAGCACATCGCGTGGTTGGAATGATGAGGTTATTGAAATCGGGAAGTCAAGAGAGGACATTACTGCACCTTTTAAACCAAACTTACAATCTTCTGTGTACCAATCCGAGGGACAAGGTCTACGGATTTCAAGGTCTGGTATCAGACGTCTGCGAGGGAGAGATCATTGTGGATTACAGTCTCTCTTGTCAGGAAATTTATATCGCCGTTGCTACGCTCTGCATTCGAAAATATAGTCCTTTGGCTGTGCTATGCTGTGGTCGGAATCCGCAGACGCTTTCTGGGTTACCATCCTGGGTTCCAGATTGGATTGCAGTCTCTGGTGTTAGTCAAAGTCTTGGATTTCGAACCAGGGAAAGGTACCTTGCAGGTGGAAGATTAAGTTCTCGTTATGGGTTTTCTTCCAACGGCTTTATACTTCAAGTTTTAGGGAAGAAAATGGATTCCGTAAAGACATTGGGAGCGGTTATGCCTGGAACTGAACTAGACGAAGATGATCGTGGTACTATTTTCGATAAGTGGGGACTCCTGGCGCAAACCGTTTCGCCATATCCTACGGGAGAAACCTATCCAACCATCTTTTGGCGAACATGTATTGCTGATGGTCAAACTCGCGGTAAGGATTCAGATGAAATCCGCCAGAAGCTCTGGGAGTCAAGAAACTATTTGGTGCAGAGTCATCGAAACAATGAACTCGAGCCACCGGAAGAATTGAGTAATGTAAATTCTCGCGAAACCCAGTTTGAAACCCTGTTGGAAGCTGCAAGTTATAGAAGAAAACTAGTCATTACCCAGAGAGGGTACTTGGGGTTGGTACCGGCTGAAACGCAAGAAACCGATACTTTATGTATTTTCTGTGGCTGTCCAGTCCCTTTTGCCATTCGTCAAAGGCAAGGAGGAGAAGGCTATACTTTGGTTGGAGAGTGCTACGTCCTGGGTTGGATGGACGGAAGTATGTTCGATGCGTCTACTAATCCGGCGGAAGAGTTTCAAATTACTTGATATTACAAACAATGGTTTCTGGACTAGCATCCAGGAAAAGGCCTCACATCTCTGCAAAGTAAAATGATCATAACAGAACCAGAGCTCCCAGAAAAGTGACGTCCGTCCAACATACAATCCTGGTTCTCCGCTAATCTTATACATTGGTACAATAGGGTACACGGGGATCCTCCATCACCACGTATGCCTCCCCTACATGGTTACTCAACCTTGACGATCGCAATCATCATCTTTCGGCCGTCTCGTACAACATTTTCACGTTACTTTGTGATATGCAAGAAATTAAACATATAGAGAGGCGAGCATCCCAATAATAAACAGCACTCCAACTCAACACTCTACAACTCAAAATAACAAAATGCGCTCTTTGACTCACATAATATTCCTGTCGCTATCATATTTCCACCTTGTGGCCTCTCAGTCACAATGGGACCATTATCCCGCCTGCCTTCAAACATGTGGACTCGAGACCTTGGGATGTAAAGCAGACTGTACCCGAAATGACAGTATCTGCGCCCATGACTGCGATGAGAAGAAAGCTATATGCATGACTTCGTGTCTCGGTTCCCCCTGGAAACCTCAGAGCGTAAGTCGTCCCTTGCCAACTTCCCATTCATGTTCTGTATTGATGTTATCAACTAACACAAAGAATCCCCAGGCCTCAAAAACAAACCCGAAGACGAAATTTCTCTCCAGAAACCGACACTTAATAGCTACGAAACTCCATCTAGACACCGACGATGAATGCGGGAAGATAACCAACAATTGCCTAAAACGCTGCGAGAAAGGTACAATCTGCTACCTCTGCAAGACTACCGCCTTCTGCGTTTCTAGTGTAAGCTATCTCTGACTCCAAACGCACCGAATCCTGTGTTCGGTAATAACTAACATGGTGTTTCTATGAAGAACGTGCGCTCAGCCCCCAATCCACCCTTTTGAAGGGCAGGTAAACATGACCAAGACAATCAAGGTTTATTATGTACAGACCTGGGCACAGTGGCGATATTTATTGTATCATTGCAATAGTTTATCACAATATATCGTAACGAATTATCTTTATAATATCTTGACTTGACTTGATCTCAACCCCTTGCTTATTGTCTGTAAAATGGAATGTAAGGGGAGACCAAAGCCACACCAATAACCTCTTGTAAATCCATTCTCTCTCCCTCTCTCTCTCACTAACTCCTATCCATAACCACACCTCATAAACCGGCAAGATCTTGTTCTAACAAAATCACAAAATGCACTGAAACCCCTCTCACACTGCAAGCACGAGCTCACAGAGTACCAGAAGTGAATGAAGAAATGGAAGCGCCCATCAATCCACGTCTCCACCTACACCAAACCCCTTTTCAGCTGCCTAAAGCCAAGTCTCAATCAATTGGGTGACTGCTCAATGAACTATCTAGAAAAAAAAGATCCCTATCGTAAGTCATAATCAGCGAAAAGAATTGAGTAGAGTCGAGTAGGAGCACCTACTCAACCTTACTTGAGTAGGATTTAGCCCTACTCTAACCTACTCGCCAAGAGTTGAGTAGGTTAGAGTACTACTTGAGTAGTACGGAGTAACTCGGACCCAGGCTCCGTAGCGCGCCCAGGGGTTCCGGCTTGTCGGTCCACCTAATCGGACTTAGCCGACTATATAAGCGAGTTCCTCGAACAGTAAATTTATATAAGCTTTATATATATTAAACTCTTTGCTAATTAGTTCTATAGACTCTTCCTTTAAACTAGTAGAAGGCAAATAGCGGTAGCTATACTATCTAATCTATTTTAGCAAGAAGATATTTACAAATACTAGCTATTTGTACTTTAGTTACTACTTATAGTAAAACTACTTAAGTATTACTCAAGTAGTCGAATCCACTACTCTAACCTACTTAACTAAACCACCTACTCAAACCTACTCTAACCTAATCAAGTATAACCCGGATATACTTAAGTAGTCGAGTAGTTCTTTCTTTCGCTGTTCATAATGCGGTAAACAAAAACCTGTAACTTACGCCTCCATCCAATAGTACCCAGGGTAAGAAAAGTTAGTTCTCCCACTTCTGGGTAATAGGTCACGTACATCAAGAGCAAAACACCAAATTTTGTACTTCCTCAACGAAGTTAGGGATGGCAAAATAGAGCTCATATGCGAAGAATATTTATTGTATTCAGCCGCTAGCGATTGTTTGTTTTGTGCTTCTCTGCATTCTATCTAATGCTATGTTGAACATGAAACCGTTGAAAAAGAATCATTCAAATGACCGGGTACATAAGCCGTTGAATGCCCATTGAACTCCGTGATATCTAGCTGCGTTGAAGTAGCCAAGAACTGCGCCTGCCGATGGTAAAAAAAAAGACATTTCCCAAATGCTTCTTTTCTATTAACACAAACGCCCACCAAAAAGAAAATTGTCATTTTTCATTCACAAACATCATCTACTCTTGTCTCCATCCCTCAACTGGGAGAGGGAAGGATCCAGCCCAGGTGGCAATCTCCTTCTTCATCTCGTTGATCTTCTCGATCTCGCCACTGGAGACCTTGGCCTTGAAGTCCTTAAGCTTGTTGTCGCTCTTGGGAAGAGCAGCTTGGACTTCCTTGCAGATCTTGATACATTGATCAATGTAATCAGCGACCTTGGTGAAGTGGTCCTCACCGAAACCACGAGATGTCATGGCTGGTGTACCAATACGGATACCGCATGGGGTGAGGGCGGACTTGTCACCTGGGATGGAGTTCTTGTTGCAGGCAATGTTGACTTGCTCAAGAACAGTCTCCAGACGTGCACCGTCAAGTGCTTGAGGTCGGAGATCAAGAAGGACCATGTGGGAATCAGTTCCGTCAGCAACCAACTTGTAGCCGAGCTTCTTGAATTCGACCTCAATAGCCTTGGCGTTCTTAACCACCTGCTTCTGGTACTCGATAAAGTCAGAGGTGGTAGCCTGCTTGAGAGCAACAGCAAGAGCGGTGATGCTGTGGTTGTGAGGACCACCTTGATGACCTGGGAAGACGGAAAAGTTGATTGGGCCCTCAAGATCATAGAGCGTCTCCTTTCCGGTCTTGGCATCAACCTTGCGGACGCCCTTTCGGAAGAAGATCATGGCACCACGAGGACCACGGAGAGATTTGTGGGTGGTGGTGGTAACGATGTCAGCGTGCTCGAAAGGACTTGGGATGACACCCGCAGCAATAAGACCAGAGATGTGAGCCATGTCAACTACCAGGTAGGCGCCGACGAGGTCCGCAATTTGGCGCATGCGAGCATAGTCGATCAGACGGCAGTAGGCAGAGGTACCGGCCACGAGAACCTTGGGTCGGTACATCAAAGCATTCTGCTCCAATTGATCATAGTCAATGATTCCCGTTTCGAGGTTGACACGGTATGGGAAGGTTTCGAAATAGGTCGAGACGGCCGAGATCCTAGATGACGATTAGACTATTGCATGTTGGACCCTCAGCAGTGGCAAATACTGACTTTCGTTGAGGGGTTTGGTAACCGTGGGACAAGTGACCACCGTGAGGAAGGTCCAGACCCATGAGTCGGTCGTGAGGCTTCATGATGGCCTGGTAGACCTGCAAGTTTGCTGGACTACCGCTCAAACATTGGACATTGACACCCCATTTCTCCGAGTCGACGTGGAAAGCCTTGAGGGCACGAGCCTGGCAGGTCAACTCGATCGAGTCAATGTGCTGGTTTCCACCGTAGTATCGGGCTCCTGGGTAACCCTCGGAGTACTTGTTGGACATGGGAGATCCTAAGGCGTCAAAGACCGCTCGGGATGTGACGTTTTCGGAGGCGATGAGGATGATGGACTCGCGTTGACGTTGGATCTCGAGTTTCTGGAGAATTGCCATGTTAGCATATACGTATCGAGATCGTCATTGCTGTCAATGACGACAAGAGAAACAGTACGTACCATGATCTCTGCAATCTCCGGGTCCGTCTCCAACAGAGACTTCTCCAGCATCTACATGGCGGGGTCAGCATCTTTTCTGCATAGAGGGGTCATTGGTGATCGACGAACCTCCTGGTGAGTCTTGGGGAGGGCATAGGTGATGGTTGGGGTGGCCATGATTGCGGATGTGTCTATTGGATTGTGTATAGAAAAGGTGTAGAGAAGGAGATGGTGTTGTGTGGATGTCGGTGAGAGTCGAAGATGTAGAGGTGGCGGGAGGATGATGATGATAAAAAAATCTTGGTGACACTTGTTTAGCGTCCGCGATTCGCTGTTGCCCCTCAATTGGTGTGGTGCACTGGCACTGCTACTGGGCAGGGCGTGTTAGCGTTGGTGTGTCAGGCTAGCATGACCCTGAAGGAGCGGGGGGAGGGGGGGTGCCCTATCGGAACGGTCAATGCGCAACCCGGAAGGCCTTCTCTGCTTTGCACCTGGTGCACCTGGTGCACCTCTCTGTGAGTGCTACGGAGGTACAGTTCCTGTACAGATACGGAGTGTAGGTGTGATATACTTGAACTGACTGCCTGCGTCGAGGACCTTGATAGAGTTAGCCCTAAGTTCGATGACATAATTACCACTAAATCTGTTCTCTTTCCTCCATCACTTCCACCCGGCAAGCAATGGATTTGGCAAGGTAGAGTTAGGCCAAAGCTCTGCTCTCGAACTCGAATATCTCGGCGGCATATTCCCACCCCATCCTCGTACATGAACATGGACATCGACTGGTCTGACTCCTGGCTGACTTAGCGTTACCAAGGCTAACTGGTAGAGTAATTGACAGCGACTCGCAAGAGATGAGTACGAGTACTCTCCAATCAAGACTTCAAATAAACTTTCGCTGGCGATGCGCTACGATGCACAAAAGAGGGTCCTAGGCTTATATTCATCACCTTGGACTTAGGGAGGAGAGAAGAGTAGACACCTAGGACCTAGATATATGTACAGACCATGGTAGGGGAAACGACATAAAACGAAACACGTTGGCCGTGGTGCAAGAAGAAGAAGAGCTCTTCAGTTAAGCGAACCTAGCTACCGAGCAAATAACATGTCAGAGCCAAAGCATTATGAAGCCTTGACTGATATTTTTTCTATCAAGTTACCAAAGCATTTGCAGCCATCCAGTATCATAAATATTACTTGAGTATCCTTACCCTTACCCTTACCCCAAGGTAATATCATTGCCCATCCAAATATATCCTCACCCCCCTCCCCTTGTCGGTAGTTCATGTCGAACAGTGCCATAGTCAACGCGACCAGTAAGATTTACCACCCTCTCCAATAGCAGGAATTGCATCTTCAACGCCATCTTCCTTCTGCCAACCTAACCAGATAATTCCGAAATCCCTCTCGGCGAATGCAATTCCAACCTCTCTCCTGTTTCTGGTGCTGAAACTACCCCACCTTCTCCAGAGTTACCATCTCCACTTAAATGTCCCCCAGCTTCTTCTCCCCCTGGTCCCATTCCAACTCCATGTTCCCCTCGTTTCCTCCTCACAAACAACCACCCAACGAGCCCAACAAGAGCCAGTGCTGCCGGTACCCCAACACCTGCTCCGATCCCTATCGTTTTCGAGTTATTGTTACTGGCAACCACCGGCTCTGAGATCGTGGTTGGTACAGGGGTCGATGTACTCGAAGCCGTTGAAGATGTTTCAATTGCAAATGTGCTTGTACTCCTGAGTTCACTGTTAACCGGAGAAGTAGTAGCAACATTGGATAAAGTTAGGGGGGTAATCGTTCTCTGTACAACGGAAGTCGATGTGCTCATCAATGTTATATCCGGCGCAAGGCCCACGGTCGTCAAAACATCAAAAGTCCCTACAATGGGTCAGATCCATACCAGAAAGAACCCCCCATGCACTTGAGCGTACCAGGAAGACCAAACCAACTATTGATCCCAGAACAATTCTTTACGCGCAAATTTGTATTAATGCCATTCAAGCAATAGAACACATTGGGCGCTGGCTCATCGCACCGTCCCATTTGGTTATAGCCACTCGTAACCTCGAAATAAGGCGGCTGATTTCAAATACAAAAGTTGGGACAGAACGGTGACTTCCAAGTGTTGTCGGTACAGCTTCCTCGCAGGTGATTACTCGTCTCGAGATTTCCTACCACCAAGGCGATTGCTTGGCACACTCGATTGCTCAGACACGCGTAGCCCGGAGGGTAACATGTCGTGTTGCTTGCGGTGTCTTGACATGGAATGTACGGAACGCGGAACGGACACTTCTATCAAAGTGAAAAAGTGAAAAAGTAAAAAACCGACTAAAGTTGAAATCTACTCTCTATTTTCCTAGCAAGTAGTATAGGAATCGCTTCTATTATTTTAAAGAATAGTAGAATAAGCTCTTATTTCCTAGAACTATATATTCGAGCTTATATTCGTGTTTATATTCGTACTTATCTTCGTACTCGTGCCTATATAAGTATATATAATAGACAAGTATATAATTAGTAAGGGCTAAGGGTAGAGAAAAGAGGGAAGAGGAGTAGAAGGAGGGAAAGTTAAGGTTATTCTAAGGTAGTAAGGGAGGAGTTTACTAGGAATATAGCTAAATTCCTCGACTTTTATTTAGAATATACGTTAACTAGTTATTTTAAGCTATATTCTAGTATTATTTTTAACTACCTAAGCTCTACCCTACGAATCTACAATAGCTTTACTTCTTCTAACTACCTAACACCCTACCGGCTTACTACCTACCTACCTACCTAACTACCTCTTTATTATACTCTATATATTATTAGGGTACTATAGGGAGGCGATAAGGGGGGCAGTAATAGTAGGTAGATAAGTAGTACTAGGTAAGTTAGTTAAAGACTTAAAATCTAAGGTAGTACGTAAGGGATAGGTAAGAGTTTAACATAGGAGGTACGAAAAAATCACACGTATTTAAGGCTCTTTTAGTTGGTTTTTCACTTTTTCACTTTTCACTTTTTTACTTTAATAGAAGTGTCCGTTCCGCGTTCCGTAGGATTGTCTCCCACGGTCGTCGAGCCGTCGAAGTTGTAGCAGGCTGAGAGAACAGCAGAGATATGGTATGTGAAAGCGAGGGCATACCAAAAATAAAGTGATTTTTGAAACGACTTGGTGAAAAAGGTCATCTCGGAAACATCACAACTGGATTTGGGCGTGTACGGAGTAAATGATAAGAGAGTTAGAATGTGGGGGAGAATAAAATGTAGGTGTAGGATATGAAGCTATCTACAGTATAAGCGGGATTGTATAAGTGAAGGTGGTCAGGACAGGTCGGGTATCTGGTATTCACTTACTGAAGTAATAGTATGTATCGTCAAATTTTCATATCAGCGGTCTCAAATATTTGTGTTACGCACCAGCTGAATACCAACCAACAAGTTGGCCTTACACCGCCCGATGGATCATCGACACATAGCCCCAATGACCAACACATAGCCTCGCCCCTCTCTACTTTCTCCCTATCTCTCCCTATATTTACTGCATCGTGGAAAACCTTTCCTTGTTCCACGCCAGGTAGCTGTGAGTAACCAGTCATTCCACGGCCTTGGACTCGTGTTGCGAAGCCCGTTGTCCAACAACGATATTATATACCTAGGCTAGGTACATACAGAATACGAATACCAACCAACCCCTCCCCTACTACGGTACGAGCCGTAGTAAATATCCAAGGCTTTTGGCTCGTCTAAGTGCTCACCCTGAAATATTCTCTTCTTGTGCTTAGGGTTGAGATAAGACAATCGCTTGCATAGTGTATGCTCGCCTATGGTACTTCTTCTTACTAAAACTAGTGGTGGTTAGCTTCCTACACTTGGCTTCTACGCGCTCGATTTAATATGCCTAGTACTTTGTACTGAACGCTATCGATTACGGAGGGATAGTCAATTATTTTATATTAAATCATCTCGTTCGGTGGTAAAAGGTTCGCTTATATCCCTCCTCGCTTACCCGTTCGTCTCTTACGGCATCCCAATTTCACACTATGTCGGAAACGAGATAATTGTAAATCGTAAACCGTAAGAAATTCTTCATAGCAGAAATAGATAGAGAATAGAGTGTCCATTGCATTATGCCTAAGCATTATAGTGCGAGCCCTCTAGAGTGCGAGTGTGTTCTCTTACGCCTCTCTGGCCTGTTGAAACTCGTTATATAACTAGGCGTTCGTCCAGTATTTGTCCTTTGCCTAGCTTACTTAACTACTTTATTCAAGTCTTTTATACCTAAAACCAAACTTTGTACCTTTTAATACATTCCATTTCTTTTTTTCGTTTTACTTCGTAGAAGTAGTTCACTACTCCGCAACTTACCTGGATTCTCATTATTAAAAATATGAAAGGTAGTGCCTTTCCTGTTAGAAACAGGTTAGGGGTCTGCATGTTTCCCCAGTGCTTATATAGTACTTGAGCTTAGTATACCCGAATCGGGGGTTCATTATATTCGATCAACCGGACGTGTTCTTTCCCCTCCTTAAGTATAGGGATTAGCCTAGTTATACCAAGGAAATTAGGTTCCGCGTTTGGAATTCATCCTTTTATGACATAATGTCAAAAAATAGAACTTGAAATTTGAACGGCATTTTCCATACTAAAGTTTTGCCCTCACTTAGATTCGGTACAGCCGGACGTTCAACGAAGCATATTTATATTTGCAACTTCCCCTACTTTTGCATCCGCATCGTTCAACTGCAACAACCAACCCGCTACCTCCACAACTTATTCAATCGCTAGCCCTATCCAACAGATTGTTCCTAGCATCGAGAAAATGCAACTCTCACCAATTTTGATCCTCACTACTTTGGCGCAAACCGTCTACTGTGATTGGGGCTCAGCAGGCTGTGTAAAAGACGTAGGTCACCGAGTCTTCGTCTATCCCAAGATCCTCAATTCCTACTCATCTCCTTCTCTCCTCTACACGATCTCTTAACTGCACCTCTAACACCTTTTTTAGGGGGATCTCGCCAGTGTACCAACTTCAGGAGCATGTGACCTTGCTAAAAACAATGGTTGCTCTGATTGCCAGTTCAAGGACGATCCGTTGATCCCTGCATGCAACAGTGTGGCTTCCCTCATTGCGTCTGGCAGTGTGAGCACCTCTCCTTTCTCAAACGTGAAATTGGTGGCAAGCTAACTGTGAAATATAGTGGGCTGGGTGGTGCCAATCCAAAGGTGCTGATGGAGGACAGGGTTCGTGAATATGGAAAGGCTCTTATGTGCTTTGGTACTACGATTGTTATATAGGGTATATATGGTATAAAATTCGTAGGCAGGCTTAAATGTAAGTTATTAGACTCCGACGTCTTCTTTTCTTTAGCTAGGGTCCTGTTTAGCTCGTATAATCTTTCTATATAGGTTAGGTATAAATAATTAAAACTTTATATATAAATCGTAAGGCTCTAAGGTCTTATATAACAATTTTAAGATTTGTATTAAATCTATATAGCTAATAGTAGTACTATTAATTCGTTAGCGAAGCTACCTTATAGGAGGGCCCGGGGTTTTTATAACCGTTATATAAGCGTTAGTAATTAGCCTCTATTCTAGGAGCGTTCTAGAAGCGTTATAACTTATTAATCGTTCCGTAGAATAATTAGTATAGTAGCTAATTATTATTTTATATAACTATTCTATTAAGAAAATTATATACGTAGTAACTAGAGTCTAGGCGTACTAAGTCCGGATTAGGACTAGTGTCGTACGAGCTAGCGCTAGCTATATATTACCCTAAGTACGAGCCTCGACTTCGTCTCTCCTAAGTCTAATATATACTCTTTAACCTACCCCCTACTTATTATACTCTTTACCCTATAAGAGGATTATTACTATCTCTATAGGTGTGACGACACGTACGATATATTGCCCGTGGGCGTCCAAGGTGTAGGTTATAGAATCGTAGAACTGTCTATTCGAAGATTCTAAGCTGAAGAGAAGAGGAGAGCTCGAGGGAGCTCGAGTCTACATACATGGTGTGGGTCGCTAAGCGGCGCTAAGCGGCGCCACGTGATACAAGTGGCACGTGATGATCAGAACCGTTACAATAGGATATCTACTTAATAGGTTATAAGCCCGGGTTCGCCCTAGTAAACTAAACTATTATATAAACTTATAAACTATAAAGGGTTTACTAAGTTCGCGTAAGAAACTTAAATTAAAGTTAAATAAAGCCTTTAGAGAACTATTAAGTAAGAATAGCTAACCTATACTAAATTAAATACAAACTTAAGTATAATTAAGTAAAAATAGGAATAATTATTATTAAAACTAAAAAAAGCTTACTATTAATACTAATTTATAAGTGTCGCGAAAAGCTAAAGATATTAATACTACGTTATATTTACTAAGCTATAGTAGGGCTACGTATATAAATTAATTTTATAAAATTAAAACCTATATTATAAATATATATAAGGTTACTATTATAATATAAACGACTATAAAGACGAAGCTTATATTCTAATCTTTACTTATAATAACTATAAAAGTTAGGTTAAATAAAAGTAAAATTTACTATTAAGAAAGTTAAATATATTATTAAATATATATTAAGAGAGTATACTTGGATTATAAACCTAAAAGTATAACTAAATATTAATAAATTATTAACTACGTGAACTATAAATATACTATTAATAATAAATAACTCTATTAATAATCTAAATAATATTATATAAGAATAAGAAAATAGATTATAAAATATTAATAATAAGAAAGCCTACTTATAAGATAAAATAAAGGTAGTTAATTTTATACTTAATATTCTTTTCAAGAAAGATTAAAACTTCTATAATAAATATAATATAGCTTAAAGATTATAAAAAGTATTATAAGTAAAGTATAATAAGATAGATAAGTTAACTATAAAGATATATATAGTAAAGATTACTATATTTAAGTATAATAAATAAACTAGAGTTAATTTATACTAGACTAAAATTAAAGAGTATAAATAAAAGATAATAAATATAAACTTAACTATATTATACCTAGATTATTACCTTTATAATACAATTACTTAAAGTATACTAGACTACTTTATAGCTACTATTAATTTATTAAAATATTAATTACTTATATAGTAATAATTACTAAATTATTATATAAGGGTAGTTAATTAGATACTAAACTATAGGCGCTCGGAGAGTAGATATACTCCGGAGCTTACTAATCTAGACTAGTCTAATTTAAGCCCTAATACTAGTATATGCACTTTCTAGACTACCGGTACAAGTAAGTAAAATAAGTAAAATCACCTTACGGAAGAGCCTTATACTCGTATTCGCATATTCCGGACTACTAGTATAGGTAGTATAGTACTTTCCACACTACCGGTACTACCTAGATTCACCTTGTAAAAGAGCCCCGAATACCCCGCATTTACAGCATTCACACTGCCGGTACAGGCAGTACACCATATTCCAGACACCTAGTACAGGTAGTACAGATAAGCAAAACCACCCCAATTTACCTTGCAAAAGAGCCCTGGATACCCCGCATTTGCTCTTCAATACCTTCCAGACTGCCGGTACAGGTAGTATAAACACTATAAAACTACTCGGATTCACCCTACAAAAGAGCCTTCAAAGACCCCGCATTTACAGTATATTCAACCAACTAATCAGGAAACTTACTAGTATACAACATACGATACACGATTCACTTCTACAAAAGACGGAATTGACTACTCTGTCTTCTAACGAGTACAATAGTAGAATTAGTTACTCTACTTTTGAACTAGGAATAATAAGAAATAGATGGATAAGAGAAATGGACGGATATAATTAGACAGGATAGATAAGAAGGAGAGACGGATTTATATAGGCAGAGGCTTTGGTCACTATTATATAGCGTTCTTGTTCTTCTTTCTAAGTTGTGCTAGTGTCGCTTTATAATAGTGAATGATTATTAGCTAGCTCCGAGCGTAGCTGCTCCTTTGGGACTAGCGTGCTCCACTAGCGTACTTGGGCATCTATAAGTACGTAGGCATCTAGCTAGCTACACTTGCTCGGACAATGCAACCTCGAGACTTAGTTATTACCATAGTAATATAGATCTTTTGCATCACCCACTTGACTGAATAAGTCAAACCAACACTAGCCGATACTACACCGAGTAGAACTCGGAATACGTTTGAAATAAGGATGAAAATGCATCTTTACAGAAGATCAGCTTTAAGTTAGTGCCTTTTGATAGCACTTGCTACATTAATTCATTTAGAATTCTATAACAACTACTTTATACCTGAGGCATTTATACTTTGGACCTTCAAGTTAAGTTTCGACGGAAGTTTCCTCGGGTCACGATGTCTATTTTT
Organism: Hymenoscyphus occultus; assembly: GCA_900536445.1. NCBI lineage: Eukaryota > Fungi > Ascomycota > Leotiomycetes > Helotiales > Helotiaceae > Hymenoscyphus > Hymenoscyphus occultus. The sequence goes on from UNPT01000545.1 coordinate 26,228, forward strand.
AACTCGTACTGTACCTCGTAAAACACTGCCCCTACAACTCAACTTTCGTTTAAGACTTTTACGAGGTAAATTGCCCTGTACGTCAAGGAAAGGCTAATCAAACAAATCCCTGTTAGGTATGATTATTATGCCGAAGATGGAAGAGAAGAACGTTTACGGGGGGTTACTCGATTTCTATATAAACGGGTGGTCCACTCACTTTGAATGCAATTGTTCAAAATCTCAGATCTTTATTATTATAATCTAAGCATAAGAGTCTTTTGCAAAAACGAGTAAAATATTAACACGTTTCCAGGAAACCGGAATACCTACATCATGCAAATCGCAGCTATTCTTACGACCATGGGCTATCTGGCCACGACAGTGGTAGCTAAGTTTGACAACCCGCGCTATACCGAGTTACTAGGATATAGTAAACCCGAGGGTGCTCTTCTTTTGGATAAGACTGAGTGTCCGACTACTTCGTGGGTCTTCTGTGTAAGTACTACCTTTTCTATCCAAAACTTGATCTAATATTTCTTTCTTTTTAAACGTTACTCTACTACTCTTTCCAAAATATAAGAATAGAAATACTAATTAGGAATATACCTATAGGGTACTGATAGTGATGCGCCTACTACTGGTTTCCCACAAATACGAGACTGTAACTTGTTTGTTTATTTCACAACGACAGACAAAGGAGAAACTTCGCTGAAAACTGTTTTGTGTAACGCTCAGAATACACAGGAAGTAGGCGTAAGTGTCTATTTTACCCTTTATGTTTGTCTACTTTACTAATAGATTAATAATTTTAGAACGTCTTCTGCTGTAAACAGTAAATCCTCCTAGCTTTTACTCAATTAAGGGAAGTGTGGCTTGGAGATTGGTTGGTTCGCACGAAAGAAGTGTAGGCTAGAGAAGTGAGCCTTGGAGGAAGCGAGAATTGCCTTGGTCAGGTGTTGTGTTTTAAGACTGGGTGAACGTTCCGGAGAATTACAGGTCTTACAAGGCAGAGGTTGGTATAGCTTACGTGGTTAGTGGTTTAGCGTTTTGTTCTACGCTGGTCTAACTTATTTCACCTACGAGAAAACATGTACTAAGTTTACTTTCTTGAATCATTCCTATCTCTTTAGTTGAGTTGTCGCTTAAAAGGGTCTAATATAGCCTTTGAAATCCCCTGTTTTCTTGCTCCTGTAACTTACGCATTTTCCGAATCCACTTATCTTGTTTCTATTACGTTAGAATAACCTGGCAAGAGTATAATTTCTCATTCTGTTCTTGTGTCTAGAACGCGCCCTGTTAATTTGTCTCTTGTTTAACCTTTGACGACCAGTTTCCTTCCTAATATTCTACTATTATATTAACTCGTTCCTAACTGCTTGTATTTTGTTTTCGCGGGGCTCTTACAAAATAGGAACATACCTAGCTAGTCACGAATCCTTGTGAGATATACAAGTCTCCTTGGTAACTCTATACTGAGTAGAAAATTATAATCATCACAGACGGCAAATTCACTAGTTTAGTATTAGAAAATCTGCCGTGAATGCCTAATGTGGCGCTGGTGTAGCCGAGAGAACTACCGACAAAGCTGTGCGAGGTGACAAGCATTATCGCGATTGTGTTTACTCTACAACTAAGTCGATAGCTAGATTTCTATCACTTCTTCGGTGAGCAGCATGTATAGTATTCCCAGCGCAACGAGCCCTTTGAAAACCAAAGAGAAAGTCGTACAGGATCTGAAATTACTAACGAGTTTATTGAAGTTATAGTTATAGAAGTGTCAGGGTGGGATATTGATTAGATTGTCCGCAAGGAGAGAAGGAGAGAACTCCTCGCGGTGGAACTAACTAAATAGCTACGGCCGAATACCCCTATTCACTCAAGCGAATCCATTAACTATAAAACTCGAAATCGAACCTTCACAAGAAGTATAGTATTTAGTCGAACTAGCTAGGAAAGAGAGACCGAGTCTCTCTATACTAAATATAGTTTTCCTAGTACTTAGGCCACTAGTAGATACTAGTGTATTTACTATATAAGCTTACTTCTTAATACTCCCCTAAAGATTATATCTAGCTTTAGCTAATATAAACTCTCTCTAGTAATATAAGCTCTTAACTCTATAAACTTTATAGTGGTTCTATATAACTTATATAAACTCTTAAAACTCCTCTAGAGGTTATATCCTAGGAACTAAACTAATTAACGCCTTAAACCGCTTAAACGCTATATATTAAAGTAGTTTTATTATTCCGTTAGCCGGTATATTAATAATACTAATATAATTAATTTATACCTTCTTCTTTTTGGCTAAATCCTGAATAAAGTAGTAGTAAGTATTAATATACTTAGAACGCTTATTTAACTACGCTTAGGGTTAGGGTTAGGGTTAGGGTTAGGGTTAGGGTTAGGGTTAGGGTTAGGGTTAGGGTTAGGGTTAGGGTTAGGGTTAGGGTTAGGGTTAGGGTTAGGGTTAGGGTTAG